>APFE030724216.1:0-11666 GCA_000404065.3 Pinus taeda
CAAATATAGGAAAACAAGATACTATTTGTATTGACAAACATAGGAGAGATTTTACAACCATAAATAGTAGCTAACTTTGTAGATGTCTCCCTAATTTGACTTGTCCTTGCCACAAATTACACCTCAACATAAATGCTAATTCATGAATGTGATGACTCCTTTAGGATCAAAGTAGTAACATGAAGGGAAAATCAATCTCCAAAAGCCAACCCAAACCTTATGGGAGGTAGTAAATTTATAGGAAGAGTGTGGTTGTTTAGGAATTCTTATCCATTTATCGATCTAGTCTTGAGATCCACTTAAGATGGGAGGATGAGCCCAAGGGACAAGAGGTGAGGTCTCCAAGATAGGATTTTGGGAATTTTTTTTTTCCAAAATTTCTAGAATCATGGCACCTACGGAAGGGGAGTAACAAGTGTTGATAAGTGTTGGTGAACAAGCATGCAACATGCATTGAATGTAGGTGGCTAAAGAGACAAGGTGCGTTGGGGCTAAAAATAATGATTTTGAGCTAATAGTCTCAGAAACTGAGACTTTTTGGAGAAGCGATGTTTAGAAATTTATGAAGGGGTTATGACAAAGTGTTATGAGATGTTGATTGATCCAGTTTGCAAGCCTATTATGTTGATGTGACAAAATGGACTATAACACCCAAGAAGGAAAATATTCAACATTTTGATCATGATCTAGGAAGAAATTGATTCTGATTAGCAAACGAGTGATCAAGGTATGATCACAAATCTTGACATGGAAAATGTGTTTGATAGGGTTTGCCACAAATTTCTCTTCAATGTAATGAAAAAATGGTATTTCATGAAGAATTTATTCAATGGATTAGTCTATGTATTGGTTGTCCACGAATTTCCGCTCTAATCAATGATAGAGGAACTCATTTCTTCAAACCATCTGGGGGCTTAAGCATCTAGGGGCCTAAGTCAAGGATTTCCTCTCTCTCCCATTCCTATACATTATTATGGTTGATTCTTAGAGTAAAAGAATGGAGTGCGAGAGAAGTATTGGGCATATTATTAGAATACATTTATCTGATAGTTTCAAAGGCATTAAACATGTGTAGCTCATTGACAATACAATTCTTTTGGTAGTGGCATCAATGGAAATTTCCAAAAGATATAAAAAAAATCTTGGATAATTTTTGTGTGGCCTCTATAAGTTTGGTCAACGAGACAAAATCTCAAATTTACTTAGGGAACATCAACACACTCCACTAAAATAAAACTGAAGGTGTTCTCAGTTTTAAAGTAATCAAGGAAAGGAAAAAATTTAAATATCTCGAAATGCTTATCTATTTGAAGAGGCCTTCTTATAATTCCTAGCAGGGTATTCTTGACAAGATTAAGATCAGAATGGAGAATTGGGGTGCTAGATGGCTCAATCTAGCAAGCATAAAAGTCTTATATAAGGTAGTGTTGTCTAGCATCCATTTATTCCAATTATTGACCTTCTTGGCTCCAAAAAACATATTAAACAAGCTCAGGATATATCTGTGAAATTTTTTATGGGAAGGAGGTAAGACGAGCTCAAAAAAGTTCCATCTGGTAAAGTGGACCATAGTCATAGCGCCTAAGCTTCATGGGGGCCTAGGTATCAGAGATCCTGAAATGAAGAATATTGTTGTAGGTGCAAAAATAGACTAGAAAGTGTAGACTCATCCAAACGCTTGATGGGTTCAAATTTGGTTTGAGAACTATCTTCATGCCTTTAAAACTGAGCTTATATCCCGACAGTGTTCTCCCATCATGAAACTTCTTTCGACAACCTCTTGTTTAATTAGATCTCAATTTTGTTGGATCCTTGGGAATGAATATAATATTAAGTTATGGGAAGACTCTATCCTCCACCTTCCACTGCTGGAGAAATATGAAGGCTTGCGGCCTTTGACAAGCTATATGCACCCTCAAGGTAATCCACTTTGGCCCATTCCTACTGGCAAATCTACCCAACTCTCTACTAAATCTACGGCTCTTAAGGATCTCTCCCTTTGTCTTGAGATTAATCTCCTCTATTTGTATTCATCACTTGATAATCTAGAGGCTCTTTGGGTTGCTTCTCTCTCCCCCCAACCCTTCCCAATCTCACATCCTAAGGCTTCTCTCCCGAAATGGAAAATATGATTATCCTCACATGAATTTAATGAATGGAAAACCCTATAGCACTAATGGATCCTTCATTTTGATGGAGCTTCGAAGAGAAATCTAAGGGTGGTAGGAGGGGGAGGGATTTTAATTAATATCAATGGAATAGTTGAAATCAAATTTGTGTGGGTCTTGGGAAATAAGACTAATAATGAGGCACAAATGTATGGAATCCTCCAAGGATTATGTATGGCATCCTCCAAGGATTATGTATTTCAAAGGAGAAAGGAATAAAAGACATCATCATCCTAGGTGATTCATTAATCACAATTTTGTATCTAACAAAATATGGTAGCCTAAAGGATAATTCTCTCTCTCAAATCCTCCATCAACTCAAAAGTTTGGAAAAGTTTGGAAAAGTTTTTCCTCTCTATAGAATTGTACCACATCCTTGGAATAAATAATGTGGAGGTAGATTCAAAGGCAAACAAATCTTTCTCATTGGAACAAGGAAAGTTTGAAGTTAATGATAAAATTGGTTTTTGTGACATTCCCTAAGGCATTATGATATTTAGAGTTTTTATTTCTTCATATCTTCTTCCTTTTTCAAATTATGGGTTTGAAATTTTGGACCTTCTCCCCCCTCAACCTCTTTTCTCTCCCCTCTTCCATTTTCCTCTCAAGCCTCCCTCTTCTTTTTATTCCAATGGCTCTATCCCCTTTCCTCACTTCTCCCTTTGCCTCTTCCTACTCTTGATGCCTTCCCCCCTACTCCCTATTCCCCATGCCCTCTTCCTCTTTCTGCCTTCCTCTTCCTCCTCATTCCTCACCCCTCTTATCTTTTTCATCCCCTCTATTCTTTATCATTAGTTAAGTTGTCCTTTCCACAAGTCATTGTCCTTTCTTCCTTCATTATTCATCAAGGGTCACTTCTTTGGTTAATGGTTTCCCCCAAGAAATTTGTTAATATGACATCAAATCCAATGTGTATATGTTGCATTGTCTTTGCATCAGGTTTTGGGAAAGAGGCTCTGTTGTCCAATTTGGCATCTCTCACTATAGGTAAACTATCATTAGCAATATGGATGTGGCATCTTAGTCCCTCATTCTACTGTAGTATGTTATTTGTTGGACTCTATTGATTTGGGTTAGTTGGGTTTACCTTTGCACACAGACTATTGTGGTTATTATTCTAGCCATTACTACATCATGAACTCTTCCTCATCATCTTATTCCTCCTCTAGGTATTGCACTTTCTCCCAGTTTTTATCAACCCATGAAGCCCTATAGAGGGCTAACAATGATCTACAAGTAAAATTTTATCAAATATATCATGCTTAGGTTGAATAAGTAGATCATATACTGGCTCTTCAACAACATATTTTAAGACTAGAAGATGAGGTTGAAACACTCAAGGTGATCATTTCAAACCTCAAGCTTAACAAAGGATGTTCTATTATGCATGATTAACCTCTATAACCTACAAACAAGTTAGTTATAGACCTTAAGATGCCACCTTATAAATCTAATTGATCCTTATGAAAGGAAATTTTGGTTTTTTTGTCCAACAAGCATAGATGAAAGTTTATGTAATAGTGTCAACAATAAGTATCTATGTTGTAATGGGCC
Source organism: Pinus taeda (assembly GCA_000404065.3). NCBI lineage: Eukaryota > Viridiplantae > Streptophyta > Pinopsida > Pinales > Pinaceae > Pinus > Pinus taeda. The sequence continues at coordinate 3,723 of APFE030724216.1, forward strand.
TATAGCTAGTAAGAAACTAATGAAATTCATATTCTTAATCGATGTACTCTCGTGTATTTGCTACAACCGAGCATAGATTTAAATATTACTCATTTCTATTAAAAAATGAAAACTAAAAACATTTACCATGTAAGAGTTTAAAAAATCCACTAAGAAGAAGCAAATTTATAAGTCAAATAAAAATGTCAACTACCAAGAAAGTCAAGATAACATAAATGGTTCAAAACCCAAGTTGACATAAAAGGTCCAAAACCCAAGAAACTAAAGATAACATAAAAGGTCCAAAACCCTAGAAACAAAAGATAACATAAAAGGTCCAAAACCCAAGAAACTAAAGATAACATAAAAGGTCCAAAACCCTAGAAACAAAAGATAACATAAAAGGTCCAAAACCCAAGGTAACATAAAATTTCATGTATAATTTATGACAAGTTCAAATGTCCAAAGAAACTGGATATAATCATTGCTACAAAATTTGTTTTATTTCATTGGAAGAAAAGAAAAAGAAAAAATATATGAACTTAAAAAAAATACTTTCTTGGCTTCTGCTTTATATCCATCTGTTATCATAGTTCAGTTATCACTTGAAAATGAATTCACAAAAAGTAAACCTCAGAACTATCAGATCCTTTTTCGGGACATCCATAGATTTTCTTCTCCTTCATTGTCGTTCTCATTGACAAAGAGATTCTCGATGCAACTGTCGTTCCTGAAGGGGCTCTTGAGGACGTAGTTGAGGTGGACATGTGGTCACAATTTGCATGTGTAGCTGTAGCCATACACGAAGTGTAGGGCGTTCTCAGTATGGCTAAAATGTCGTATCTCCAACTTTCTCATCCAATGTTCCTTGTTCGTCATGCTACAATTTCTAATAGATTGGTGAAAACGTCATGGGGGTTTCACTCAATGAACCTATGACATATCACATGCATTCGTGGCATATTAAACAATACGCTTAATTTGACTACATATTGGAAAATACCTCTAAAAATGACATTATTTAATCCCCTACCAATACAAACCCAATACACTTTCCCAATTTAAAAATCCATACTTTCACTAGATATTGTAGGTATCCATTTTTTTATTAACATTTTTTATACCGCTTCATATTTTTTTCATTAACTTTGGACTCCATTTTTTATACTTACTAATATAAAAACCCTCTCCCACTTATATATCCCCCAATATATTATGCCATTTTTTCCTTAACAAATATCCCCCAATATGAACCCATGAGTATGGTGTTGCACCCCAATTGATGCCCTTGCGGAAAAAGTGATAAATAGGTCTACCTCTTCACTTTTCTGCCACAAATCTTTTAGAGGGTACTTTGAAATATCACAATAATTGTGTCTTTTTGAATTCTAGAGCATATGGCATGGCAAACATCAATCTATATTCATATTATACTGATTTATGAATATGGAAATGTGTTTCTAAAAATATATTCTTAGATAATAAATTCACGAAAAACCATTTCATTTTGGAATCTTGGAGAGAAGGAGGGTCAAAATGGTTAGCTGACGCTGAGCCTACTCACCCCTAGTTCGAAAAAAAAAAAAAAAGGGAAATTGTGAATTTTGTATTTTTTTAATTTTATTAATAATATTTATGCCACATTCTTTCCCAAGTGTTAATTTAGTTTTGTTAATAAGATTTATGCACCATATATCATGGATAATATGAAAAGCACTTAATCAAATACAAATATGCAAATTCCATTTACTAACGTTTATGGAGATTAGTTATGTTGACAAGACATTCTAGTTTAATTTGTGTTTGAATTAAATTGACAATTAAAATCAAATTTTATTTTCATAGTAATTTGTAAATAGTTAATTAAGTTTAATTGACTTAATTAGCTTAGGAATTTCGAGTTGGAAGTCTTTATGAAGTCATGTATATGTTATCCCTATATTATAGGGGTCCAGTATGAGTTAATTGTGAGTTGTAATTAGACAACTTAGTTTACTGAGTTAATTTCAGTTAAATTAGTTCCAAACTATTTTAGGAACTAATAGTGAGTTAAGAGTCAGTTGGTGCACTAATGCACTCAACTAGTGCTACTCCAGTTAAGTGAAGATTCCCTCATCAGAAACTCATGCATGTCAGTTCAGAGAAAGACTCAGCTGAGACTAGAGCGCAGGGACAATGTACTATCAATTGTATGATTTTTTGAGTTGTATAGATCATGCAGGCAATCAGGAACTGGATCTAGTTTGGATTGCATGGTTATGGATGAGAAATTTCCCTTTAAATATGAGTTAATTCTCTCAAGAATTGTGCAAATAATTAGAAGCTTGGAGGCTTGGAAATTTGGCTAAGTATTGGCCAAAGGAAGTCATTAGGCGGAGGGTAGGAAATACTTGTACAGGTTAAGCTCAAGGTTGAGTAGAGCATATTGTATTCATCCAAATTCTTTGACCAAGGGCACAAGGAAATAGGGGCTTGGAGAGCAATAGAAGAGCCTAAGGTTTGGCTTGAGCTTGCTTGTCAGCTAGGAGATTGATCATACTGAGTGTTGGGATTGTTCTTGTGAGAACACGCATTGTATTATCATCTTGGATTTCTTATTTAATGCAATATAGATAGTAGGGGTTTTGAGTTGTGGCTTTCCTCATATACATATTTGTGTTATGTGTCATTGATTATCTTCCTCTTGTTGATTATTGTTTTCATCGATCTTTATGGGTTTCAGCTGTAAAGAGTAGAGTAGATTCTTGTCTTGTGTTTTAGTACATTACATGAGTTGCTGAATCTACAAGAAATTCTACAAGTTATTCACTTACCACACAAAATATTTAATAATAAAAGTAGAAAAAATAAAGCACAACTTTGTTTAATCAATTTAGATCTATTTTAACTCCATATTTATTAAGCACCAAGGGAGATCAAATATCTTTTCACTCTAAAAGAGGTTTGCATCTCAAAAAAATTGATCCCTCACCAGTGTTAAGATGGATCTATTTTGTTTAATTTCCCCATTTTAAATAGACTATATTCCAGATGAATACCATGGGTTCTCAATAGCATGTGTTAATATCACGGATCATTTTAATTTTTATTAGAATTTTATTTTTATATGGTTATTTGTTATTTGATTTTGGCTAAATTAAAAATTTTACATTACATTACATTAATTTTGTTTTATGCAATTTGACGTAGTCAAAAAGTTAAACATTACATTACACCATCTCTACCATATTGGGCTGGAGTCTATGCATAATACTATTTTTTCAAAATTAATATAACTAGCAATTGCACCAAATGTTGCAAAGGAAACAACATAAGTCGATACCATATAAGAGCATAGATGAAGAGTGACGTGATATGTTTTGTCATCTAAATGTAGCCCAATTTGAGTAAAAGAGAAATATTAATAACATAGATGAAGAGTGATGTGATATGTTTTGTCATCTAAATGTAGCCCAATTTAAGTAAAAGAGAAATCTTAATAACATAGATGAAGAGTGATGTGATATGTTTTGTCATCTAAATGTAGTCCAATTTGAGTAAAAGATAAATCTTAATGTTTTTTCCACCAGGGTAACCTTTTATAATTGGGATCTCTATCTTTCCATGTGAAGATTTAAATGAAGAATTAAAATTTTTAAATATATGAATGATGGGAAATTGGAAGTGCAAATGTTACTTTATGCTATTATTAAATTAATCTCCAAACTTAAATTCAAAAACGTTTCTTATATTACAAATATAACTCTACTTTTAAAGGCATAAGGACAAATAATCAATTGTTTATTCCTTCCCTCTTGTTTATGGAACTACTTAGGAAAGTAGGAGTTACATTGTCACTTAGAAAGGATCGAAGATATGATCCATATACATTTTATAAATCTATAAACTTCAAAAAAATGCTAGCACTTCTAGGTGTTGAGTAAGTGGCCAATGTATAAAAAATATTTTTAATTTAGACAAGTTTAGAAAGAATTTGATGCCAAGATGAGGGGATCACGAGTCTGGATATCTCACTTTGTGCTAATAAGAAATTGTGCAACCCCTTATGTGCATATTTTATGGATAATCTTGTTCATGCATTTTAACTATATTACTCCACCTACAATCTCAAGCCCCAAATAACATCTCCGCTATATTCTTGATACTGCCAAAAACTCTTTTCCCAACCAAGTGGGAAAATCTCAATAAACATCATGCACATAGAATGTCACATCACCAAGCTTGATACTTTTAAAAATCAGTGCCAAATGGAAAACAACAAAATTGCATAAAAGCATGTTTTCCTACGCTTTTTCCTCTTTGTAAGAGTACCAACAATGTGCTTTCTCATGAAATTCCATACAACAAACCAAAAACAAAAGGATACGGGTTGTAGACTAAATGTAGAATGAAAACATTTAATGAAAACAATTTATTTAACTTATTATATTGAACATTATTGGAAATATCCTATTTTATTGGTCAAGTCACAACATGAAATGCTAATTTTGTGGTTTTTTTCCCTTTGCTAATATTTAGATTTCATATTATGTGCATATTAAATCTCTATCAATATTTTATTTTAATTTTCATTATAGTTGTTTGTGATTAATATACAATTTACAGCTCATGGGGCTTTGGATTGACGGTGAATGGGTGCACTGTTAAGGCACTCCTTGTGATAGGTCATTGGTTCAAATCCCCCGTGGGTGCTTACCTACCAAAAAAAAAGATTAATATACAATTTACAATTATTATTTTCATAAATTGTTATTTTGAAAGTGATTATGTAAACATTATCCACATGAAATCATGTTCCATAATGGGATGTAAATGCACTTAACAATAAATATCTACGTGTGCATGTGGGAAGAGGATACATTGCAATTCAATAGAAAGGTACAATTATGAGTTTTTAAATTTATATAGGAGATCCCATAATTAATTTATGAGTTGGATGTCTTTATTATTGTCTTACACAATATCCCTACCAAATTAAATATCCTAATTAACATCAATAAATATATACTAAATATCATTCATAAATGAAAAACACAAAATCAAAAATATTTTTGTAAAGTTTTTCTTTCTTATTTTCTTTTATATATGACAGGAAATTGAATTACAATAATTTAAAAGCAAAGAACAAAATTCTTATTATAACAAAATTTCCAAACCAATTTATACAATAACATGTTCAGTCAACCATACAAAAAGTAAGTGGGCACAATAACTCGTGTGAAATCATTTATATGTCAATTTTATGAAATTTTCGAGTAGTTGGTTACCCACGACCCTCTCCCCCTACCCACCCATAAAATGACATGTTCAATCAACAACACAAAAATTAAGTGATTAAGTGGACGTAGTACCTTCTGTTTCAATGACGTATATGAAAATTTCATGACATTTTCTAATAGTTGGCCACCTCGACTATTAGAATGTGTTTGTTGCTTAAAAGGACTACCTTTCCACTTACTAATCATGTGTAATTTATTGATCCAGTGTTATTTGTGCATCTATAATGTCCTTGGAACCGACTACATTTAGCGTGTTATTTGTGCAATTATAATGTCCCATTATGTTTACAATCTTATTTGTGCAACTTTAATTTCCTTTGAAACCCACTTTATTTATATGACCTCTCACTCTTTAATAAATATCAAAAAATGAAATTAATCAACCTTTAAAAATGACATCAATAAAAAAAACTAATTTATTTTGATTAATTTTTTATTGTATTATTTTTATCTTGATTTATCTTTTTTATTACTTTATTTATTTTATTTTCATTAGTTTTTATTTATTTATTTTATGTAGTTTATTTAATTGTTTATTTTTAGGTAGGATAGGATATTTTACAATAAATTGGAATAATATTAACTAGTAAATAATAAGGAATGAAATAAGTTAATAATTTAAACTATTATTAAACAACTAATTATTATTTATTAATTATTTTAAAAACAAAAAAGGTCTTTTTTTCAAAATTTATTTTTTCCCAACCCGAGTGCAAAGATAGTCGTTTAGTTAATTTAATTAATACTGTAAATATATAGAGTATTAATACTATATAATTTTCCTCATAGTCCAAATTTAGTGCATTCCTCTAGCCATCTCGGTTGACCTTTTCCCGTTATTTTTAACCTACCTCTGAGATCTGCTCTTCATCTTGTCCTGAAGAATGAACCACACTAGCTGGTTTGAAACGCATCGACCAAATATTCTCAATGTGATTTTTTCCGAAAAAATTTCATTAATAATAAACTAATTCATAATATTAATTTCTAAGAGTTCATTTCATTGGTTTAACATATCCAATATGATTTTTCCAAGTTCATTTTGATTTTGACGAGCTACAATATCTGGCTTATATCCAAATAGCAAAATATTGTCTACTTCAATCTAAATGAAATTCAACATAAATAAACTTTCATTTCACATAAGCAATATAAGTAATCTGAAAATATGAAAACTAAAAGTAGATGAATATATATTTTAGAAAATGTTTAGTTTCCAATTTAAACATTTGAAAGAAGAAATCATTTCGTTCAATATTTTCCAGTACAAAATGGATTTAGCTCTAATGAAGAAAAAAAGTCTTATTGGTGGTGCTAGACCCGCCAACATTCAGGGCATCTCTCTAATGTGGAGTCGCAATTAGACCTCACACTATTTGGTGTAGGAGTCCCATGCAGTATAAAGACCTGGTTGCGAAATTCTTAAAGATTTGCCTTATCTCTAGTTGTCAACACAAGAAAGGGATGCAAAGGTATCTTTGAACATCAAGGGAGTGTGCTTGGTGAGTGTTCAGTTGCAACTATGTCGAGGTTCTTCTATTGCAGAGGGGAAGAAAAGTGAGCCTCTAAGAGCAAGGTAACAATACCACCCAAGAAGAGACACACTTGAACCAGAAAAATATGTCTAACATCCAATGGAATAGTCCATAGCGGATGCGATGGCCGTTATGACCAATAAACGATGAAAATTTTGTCTAATATCTTGCGGAATAGTACACAAGGATGGGACAAAAGTAACAACCATTACAACATATTCTCAATAGGATAAGCACTAAAATAACTGAAATATTTTAACTATCTTAGCACATGGGAAAGCAAATATGAAATACAAACATCCACAAAATAGTCTTACAAACATTCATGGTCCATGCATGAAGAACGTGTTAGAATTGAAGGATTATGTTATTAAGTAAAAGTTCCAAGACACATGTTTACAATGTACATCACTAGCCCCAATAGCGGGACACTGGAGCCACTTCTGGGTCCTAAAAGAATTAGTTGATCTCTCTAGTGCCTTGCAGGAGGAGCCAAGGTGAAAATTCCTTTACTCATACAATGAGAGAGTATATATAACCAAGGGTGAATTTTTGACTACTCTCATGATTGTTTGACTTCCTATGACTTTTCAACTTACATGGCTCTTTACATTCCATGTGTGTCCTTTAGACATCCACTTTACAATACATTTGAATACAATATACATGGTCCAAAAGAGTGATGTGTCATATGACCATTGTTGGCATGAAAATGACAACAAGGAAGAGACCTTAGGTTTTTGTACAAAGGGCCAACAAGGCTCTATTTTATTCTAGAACAATGCCAACATTTTCACCGTACCAAGAGGGGCAAGGAGTCTCACCTGAGGGATGTTGTGACTAAAGCTATTATTATGCTCTTAACCTGCAAATGATACCCAAATACAGAATATGCGAAGAAAAGAGACCTAGAACACAGAATATGCGAAGAAAAGATACCCAGAACACATAAGGGCAATGATTTTATTATTCAGAGAGTAATGTTCACTTGCCTCTTCGACGGGGCAACCTCCAATAGAGCAGAGCTCGATTACAAAAATAAGACACGATGCTCCTCACAGGGAGTTTCTATCCTTTATATATGACTCCTACGTGTAATACCACGGGCCAATACCGCGTATTACTAATACCATCTATCTAATACTACGACC
>APFE030724219.1:3505-41397 GCA_000404065.3 Pinus taeda
TTAATGTAAAATTGACTTATCAAAACATTAACTAATCTAATGTTAAATAAATAAAAAGCCAAAAACAAAACATTGACTCCTATACATCTCCGCACAAAGTAAGTAATTAAGTTTTATATACATATATAAACTCTTAACATAAGTAAGTATATCTCCAAATAAATATATCTTGTAACATCATTTTGAAATCATCGAAGAAGTTGAGCTCAAGCAGTAGAGGCACATATTGTGTTTTTGGGTGTAGTGGGTTCAAATCTCAGAAGAGATGCTTTACTTGACGAAAAATGTGAAAATAATCATATAAGCGAGTTCTAAGTCAAGATAGATGGGGAGTCATTACATTGTAATTAATATATTTTTGTTTAAATAATTCATCATGTGCATTATGTTTAATATAATGTCGTTTCAGATGGGTGATGAATCGTTTCATTAGTGACATATCGTTAACCTAGTGGTGGGTGGAAAAGAAGAAGGTTACAGGGTAACAATTTTTATCTAAGGGTCGTGAAACCTCAAAACATTTTCCTTGAGGAAGAAAGGGAAATAATGACGATAAAGATGTTAGGCTCTCGCGTAACATTAGTATCCTTTCGATTATGAATCATGTGTGCAAACCCATCATTGAACTCATTAACGAGTTGGTTTGCACTCTCCAAACATCAACCATGTTGGAAGTAATGCTTGCATGGCATGTGTTCCATGTGTATTACAAGTTGTGAGTGAGTATTCCAAGGTCTTATTCTAGATCTAGTTGTTTTCCATGTGTATGAATTGTTGTTGTGTCATGTCCCAGTCATAGATCCACTTTCTTAGGATGTAGATTTGTCAAAGTTAGTAATATGTATCCTATATATAAGTAACATTTGTGATTAATAAAAATATGACAGTGATTTGCGTTGTGTGTAATATTTCTCTCTCCTTCTATTTATAATATGGCACCAAAGCTGGTACTAGCTAGACTCCCTCAAGCGAGGGCCAAGAATATGTGAGGGATCCTTTGTGTTATTATTTCTATACATATTAAGTATAAATGTGTGGGAGTTTATTTTTAGTGTGTGATTTTTTTTTTGTGATCCTATATATAGATCTGTTTGATTGTTTACATCTTCTTCAAGTATCATAAGATCCTTTCATTATCTTATTATCTATAAAAAATTTGTTTGTGCTTATCTTCCTGGAATCTGCAATGGGGCTAAATTCTTTTTTTTTTTTTTTTCTCAAGCAAGAATCAGTCCTTCTATTAAAATGAAGCAATAAAGAGAATACATAATATACATGCTGTCAAAGATTTGACAGACACCCTAAGTTTGGGAAATAAGCCTCATGGTCAAGAACGTGGTTAAGGGCCCACAAAACCATACAACCAACAAAGCCAAAGAGAAAACCCAAAAGAGATAAAGAGACCCACGAGCAGACCTAAAGTTGAAAAAACATGCACGACAAATTTGAGTCGTCGATCTGCATCCACTATATCCAATGGTTGAGAGGGATATCGGGCAGACAAAATGCACTAGGAAGACCCACCCAATGAGGGCAGTATTCACAAACTACTTGGAGCCACGTGTTACATGGTCAGTGGCATCGGAGGCTTTTCTGAAAACTCGCTTATGGTAAAGCGAATGCCCGATAAGCAGGGAAACTGTAGGAAAACCGTCCCAGTCCCACCAACCACAATCTCGACAAACCTCAGCCCTAGATCTGTTGCTACTTGATCCGACGACTGGAAAGGATATCGAGATGAAGAGAAGAGCGGGGATACCCGCTCGATGAAGGTGGTATTATTTTTCTTCCTAGAGCCACGTGTAACTCTGTTTGTGGCATCAGAGACTTTTTGGCAAAACCACTTTTGGTATAATCAGATGCCCGATAACTCTGGTAATTGCTGCAAAACCCCCTTTTCTGTAGTGAAGTGTTATATCCACTTTCTGATTTTGCGCTCTTCCTCCTCTGCCTTCCACTCCTCTGGCAGATCCAGAACTTGGGCTACCTGTTAATTAAACCCTTGACATCTATCATCTTAGTTTTCTGCTAGTTGTTTCCCCTTGGAGTACTGATAAAGCTCCCTGTCTTTGCGCGCCAGAGTACTGCAATCCTCACACAGTTGTCCCGCCTAAAAAAACTCCCACAAGCATCACTTTTTTTCTCTTGTGCAAATCACCCCTTCATTATCTAGCCTACCCGCCACTCTGTTGGCATCTCTGCGTATGTGAACAAAGCTCAGATTTCTAAGTGTTCTGAGATGAGATTGAACTTGATGAAATACTTGCAAAAGTCTAGAGTGATTTGAAACTTTATCTAGTGTTGGGCCAATGCTTATCCTTTTGACCGACTTAATCGTTAATTCTGAGTCTGCCTCTATGATTGTATTATGTAAATCGTAGTTCATCTGGATTTCTAAGCCTTTCTCAATGCCCATGAGTTCTCCTGTATTGTTCGCGTCCCTCCCCAAATGACTTTGAAAAATGAATTTGATATTTACCCTCAGCATCCCTTATGACTCTTCATACCAAACATCCCTTGGGTTCCCTTTTGAGGCTTCATCTATGTTGAGTTTCAAGAAGCCGTGAGGAGGGGGTTTCCAGAAAGCCTTGTCATCTGATATGTGCCTAGCTATCTTTTTGGTGCCTTAAGGGCTATAAGACTAAAGTCCCAACTGTTCCAAGATGTGAGTATCCCTTTGACTAGGGGGTTTCTCAGGAGGTTGCTTCAGAAAGACATTAACTGTTTCTTTGAGCTATATTAGGATCTGAGCCATGATCCCTTGAGTTGAAACAGATTTATCTTTGAAGATATTGTTGTTGCATTCTTTCCACACATCCCAGATCAAAAAACTTGGCTTCAGTGTCCATGATGCATTGACTATGTCACTATTCCAGAAGTCTTTCCTCCAATTCTTTAGAGTTACAGTAATGTGATCTTCACTCCTGAAATTTTGGTGGAAGATAGAGGCTACCCAATTCCATATGGAGGAGGTGAATGCGCAAAGGTTAAGAAGGTGATCCATGGTCTCCTCCCGAAGGCCACATAAATGGCCTTTAGAAGAACCTGCAAAACCTCTTTTTCTAATATTTTCACAGGTCAAAATCTTTTTACGTTGAACTAGCCATATGAACAATTTGATCTTCATCCATTGTGGTTTGCTTCATAGGTTTTTCCAAGACTTGTCAGGATTTGGATGGTCAAATCCAGTGACTATTCTTTTGGCTTCTTTGAGGTTGATGTTGCCGTCATTATTTCTACCCCACCTTAGTAGATCATTTGAGGTTGATGATAAAATTTGCCTCTTTTCCATAATCTCTTCAAGAACTTTAGCTTGGGATTTCAAAGGAATCTCTCCACTATATTTTAATACCTTCGAGATTCTCCACTTCCCTTCCTCTCTTGACTGATCCCAAGAGTCACTTACCCTTTTTAGTCCTTTATTAAAGGTGTCACTTTTGATGATGTCTAGACCTTCTCTGCAGAGATTTTGTTCCTGCTGCCAGTTTTCCTCCCAGAAACAGGCAAGATTCCCAATTCTTATCTCCCAGAAACTATGATTATGAACTAAGGCTCTGTTCTCCCAAGCCTTATTCCAAAAATGAGATCCCCTGATGTGCCCTGTCATCTGAATGTGGTCCTTTTCCTGCCAGTCCATTGCATACTTTTGTTCCCATAGCTTGGTCCATGGACTGTTAGTTTCCTTTAGCCATCTCCACCAGAGTTTTCCCCCCCAAGACTTTGCTTAGGGTGTCCGAGTTGCGGAGACCTAAATCACCATGGGATTTGGGTTTGCAGAGCTTGTCCCATGCTACCAGGGTCCATTTCCTTTTCTCTTCCCCTTGACCCCAAAGAAAGTTTCTTTGAGTATTCCTGATCTACTGTAAAACTCCTTTTGGGTTAGGAACGGCTGAGAACATGAAAACTAGAATGGTTTGTATAATAGCCTTTGTAAGAGTTAGTCTTCCTGCTAAATTCAAACATCTGCTAGTCAAGTTATTGACTTTGTCCCTAAGTTATCGGGCATCTGATTATGAGTACCTTGACTTTGTACCATAACTCTGGTAAGATGTCTTTGGATGGAAATATCTGTATTGAAAAAAAAAACTTTTGATTTTGTGAGGCTTACCTCCATGCAAGCAGCCTTTGCAAAGTCATGGAGGATTTGTTTGAAGGCTTTGGCTTCCTTGAAAGTGGGTGTGCCCTATAGTATAGTATCATCCACAAATTGTTGATGAGTCAATGTTTCCCCATTTTGAGTGAGTTTTAGCCGCTTGATTCTTCATTCCTCCTTGGCTGTATTGATCATTCTTCCCAAGCCTTCCATTATGAGAATAAAGAGGAACGGGGAGAGAGGATCGCCTTGCCTAAGGCCCCTTGAAGGCCTTAAGGTTCTTGAAGGAGAGCCATTGAGAAGGATAGAGCAACTTGTTGTGGTAACCAGGGCCATGACCCACTTTATCCAGTTGTACTCAAAACCATAAGCTTTCAGAATTTCCTTTATGCAGGGCCATCTTAGCTTATCATATGCTTTCGCTATGTCCAACTGTATTATCATACCTGCTTGCTTATTAGTCTTGAGGGAATGAACCACTTTGTGAACTTGGATGATATTTTTGAGAATTTGTCTGCCTTCCACATATCCAGTCTACTCCTCTGACACAAGCGATGGAATTAGAGGTTTGAGTCTGTTATCAATAACTTTGGAAATGATTCTGTACACCACATTTCATAACACTATCGATCTAAATCTTTCTAGTGTCATGGCTTTTTCCTGTTTAGGGATTAATGCTATGAAAGATTCATTAATCGCTTTAAGAACTGTTCTTGATTCTCTCGAGTCCTCCACCACATCCAGAATGTCATATTTAACGATTTCCCAGCATGTCTTGAAGAAGTCTACATTAAAACCATCCAGGCCTAGAGCATTCCCATTATACATCTATTTGATTACTTCATTGACCTCTTCCTCCATTACTGGCCTGTTAAGATTATGGTTATCTTCCCTAGTCACCAATTTTGGAATATTCTTTGTGAAGCTCTTAATGAATTGAGATCTGTCTACAATGGTTTCCTCTGTTATGCTTTGAAAATGTTGTACCAGAACAAATTCTATTTCCTTGTGCGTATTTAACTCTTCCCCTTGCAGATATAAGAGTTTTGTGATCCTATTATGAGCCCTGTGTTTCATGTTGGACTTGTGAAAGAATCTCGTGTTTCTCTCCCCTTCTTTTATCCATTGTACTCTATATTTTTGTCTCTAGAAGATCTCCTCCTTCTGACATCGACTCTCCCATTCTTGCTAGAAAGATTTCGTCTGTATTTTCCTTTCCTATGTGAATCGTTCCGTGATGATAATTTGATTAGTTTCTTGTAATTTTCTCTCCACTTCTCTTTGGGCTTCAAAAATATTACCAAACTCCTTCCTCTTCCATTCCTTGAGCCTACATTTGATATGCTTGAGTCTCTATTGCAAGAGGAACATTTTTGTGTCCTGGGTGTGTATGTCTTCCACCCACCAATTTCTAATATTGGTGATGAAGTTGGGGTGAGTGAGGCATGCATTTTTGAACCTGAAAGGGTTGTTTCTTGGGGTTCCAATAAAGGAAGCCTGTAAGTGGACTGGCCAGCAGCCTGAGCCTCCAAAAGGAAGGATCCAAGTAGTCATAGTGTGACCGGAGAGAAGGAGATCCTCCGAGATTATGAATCTGTCTAATTTTGATGCAACTTGGGCAGATCCCCCTCTCCTTTTATTCCATGTGAAGGTGCCATTTATTTTTTCCATACTTACTAGTCTCATGTTTTTTAAGAAGTTCTGGAAAGCAAGTGAGTCTCGTCCCAACATTTTTCTTCCCCCTTTTTTCTCTAAGAGGGATCTGATCATGTTGAAGTCCCCTCCCATAATCTAGGTGATAATTGAGTGTCTCTCTCTTAGCTCCTCCAGAGAGGTGAGGAGCTTAAGTTTGTCTTCTAGCAATTGAGGACCGTAGACATTTGTGATCAAGTAACTCTCTTTGTCCCCCAAAGGTTGTATTACCATTGAAAGGTGATTTCTGGATGCTTCTGCATCTATGAACTCAAATTTTTGGGGATTCCATAGGGTGAGAATTCCTCCCGCTGTATTATTTTCTTTGACATCAAGGTACTCATAGTCGTTGAGCCATTTTCTGTGAAGTTGTCTGATATTTTCCACTGATCATTTTGTTTCTTGTATAAACACCATTTCTGGTTGTTCTTCTCTTATTATGTTATTCAGATTTCTTCGCTTTCTTTTGCTGCCTAGCCCCCTAATGTTCCAGGTTTTGAGCTTCATAATGATGTGTTTGTGAAAGAGTCACTGGTAAGATCTTTCATCTTATCTGAATTATTCAGGAGTTTCCCACATTCTGACAAGAGATCATTATGTCTCCTTCTTCCTCTTTTCTTGCTTAGGTTTTTGATGGAGTATCCTGATATATTCTCCATTTCTTTAACCCCTTTATTCTCTTAACTGTCATAGTTCCTTTTAACTCCTGCAACCTTTGTTTGAGACCTTCAGAGGAATAGTTGTTGAACTTTGTCAAACTCCTCTTGTGGCGGAGAGTCAATCCCTTTGTTGGTTCCCGGTTCTAGAACTTTTCTAGTTCAAGGTTCTCCCTATCAAGAATCTCCTATAGGTCTTGGTCCTCCATTCCTCCTTCACTTAGGGTCATCTCCTGGTCCATTCCAAGTCCTATAGTGCTTAGTGGGTCCTCCTTTAGTTCATTATTTGCCTGTATGATGTCCATGTTGTCCTCTTTTTCTATCTCTGTTGGAATGTTCTCGAAGTCCTTACTCTTTCCATTTTCTTCCCCCTCTTCTTCTAAAATCTCAAAGCTGTTGTGACTTGGTGGTTTGTTCTCACTAAGTTTCTTTTGGTGCTCCCCCCCCCCTTACCCTTTCCGGCCACTTTGGTGTAACCTTCAACGTCTTTTCCGATGTTTCTTTTCAGTTTGTCCTCTCTTCGTTGAGTGGGCATTCTTTAAAGAGGTGCCGATGTTCATCAAATTTGCGGCATCTGAATGGGATGTGTTCATAGTCAAGCGTCTGAACCCACTCCTCATCATATAGCTCCAGGATGACTTCATTTGTGAGTGCTCCCAATAAGTCCATTTCTACACATATGTGGGCAAAGGATGTATATTTTCCTCGCAGAGTCACCTCCGATATCTTTAAAAATGGTCCTACTTTATTACCTATCGCTTTTAAGGATTACGACAGCAGTAATCTAAAAGTAAGGAAAATAATCTAATCCATACCGGGACTGATGTGAATGTTTCTCGCTCCGAAACAAAGTTCATCATCCAAGGTTGCATGTAGAGGCCTGCAACAGCATAGAAGTATGGTCCTCCTTCGAAAATTTTGTCTTTATCCTCTAGATTCATGAAAACCACAGTAAAGTAACCCTTGGACCCAAGATGCATATTTATTTCTCATTTTGGTTTCCACGTGTTTTTTATCCAAGTGTATAGTGCTCTCTCTGTGGGCCAGGTACCCATAAACTTGGATATGACCGCATAGGCTGCCATGTGATCTTTGTACGCTTGCAAAGCAGAATCATTTAGGACCACTCGTGGTTTAATATTAGACTTGGGCTTGCAGAGTCCCATTGTAGCTCTACCCTCCATTCTTTGACCACTGTCTCTAGCTTTCATTTCCTTTCGAACCTCCTCGTGGGTCCCTTCCTTTTCATGGGGTTTGTTGCCTTCCGACTTTTGGGTACCATTTGTTTTTGTCTCATTCTCCACTGAATTTTGGAGCTTGTTCTGACTCGGATCTATGCCTTTGTTTGAAACCACATTACTGTAGGGGGGAGTGGAGCTCCCTCCTCCCTGCCCCTCTATAGTTACCAGCTCACTTCTGTCACCCCCAGTTCCAAATTCTAGTCACTTCCCCCACTTCTCGAAAGTTCGAGTGTTGATACCATGAGTCCTGCAAAGGAGCTAAATTCATGTCTGCATGGTTTAGTCAAATTTGTGTGCACTATCATATTACAAATCTGCAAAATCGTGTCAACGAACTATACATGCAGCTGGATGAATCTAGACTTGAGATCTGAACCTGAGATATGTTGCAGATGGGTTTCAAGTGGCTAGTGATATATCTCAAAAGTGTTAAAGTTGGATGCAGATCTCAATTTTTCACTTTTTTGGAGAAGAGATCTCTGCCTTAGATGTTTATTTTCAACCTTTTTCTGATCTCAAATTTTGGAGTTTTCATTTTAAACTTATTGAGACTAGTCATATCAATATGTGACTTTAAGTTTGTTGGAATTGACCACTCTAACAAATGTTGATCTATGAAGATAAGAAAACTCCAACATAGAGACTGAGTGAGATGAAAAACTTCTGACCTGTGCTAAGGAGGGACATGATGAGTTGTTTATGCATGAATAACAACTCATAGTTTGATGTTTATTGAGTTTGTAGCTGTGAAATGTTTTAACTCTAGTTGTAAAAAGGGTTGGTGGTTCTTAAATTGGAAGCCCCGATGTCTGAAAGATCAATTATTGTAAGGTCAAGTTGTTTGATCAATATTTGAACACATTCAATATCTAGACCCCCATCTTAGCAACTGATGGATAACCAAAAGTGAAATATCTGAAAGATGGTTGTTGGTCCATAGGATGGTATATTACTTGATGACCCTTATCGCGGAAGACCCGACGAGTTGAGGTGTTAATATTGTTGATATTGAAATGTTCATCAACAATGATTAGAGGCAGTTATGTTTTAAATGGAGGTCAAGTGACAACTTGAAGATGTGGTGGTGAAGGCGCAGTGTCTGCAAGATTCCAGAGTCGATGTGAGTGGTGATGAAGATGAGTTAAACACAAATTATCCTTGTTGTTGTAATATGTGTTTTCAATGTTTTCCATATAAGCATTAAGGGAGGGTGTTGGAAGTGATGGTTCCATGTCATGTGTTTAATGTGTATTACAAGTTGTCAGTGAGTATTCCAAGGTGTTATTCTAGATGTAGTTGTTTCCCATGTGTATGATTTGTTGTTGTGTCTTGTCCTAGTCATAGATTCACTTTTTTAAGATGTCGATTTGTCGAAGTCAATAATTTGTATCATATATATGTAACCTTTGTGATCAATAAAAATATCAACATGATTTGCGTTGTGTGTAATTTTCTCTCTCTATTTTCAATAAACCACCATTGTAATTGCCCTTACTACTCAGCATCAGCATCAGCATCAGCATCACCATCACAACAATGCATCCCAAAAAAAATATATCTCCTACCATGATGTTCCTTATAGTACGGATCCTACATCAAATAAACATATTATTACATGAAATGCTTAACCATATCACACTGTTAAAAATAAGTGTTAAAAATAAGATTAGTAAGTTTATGAGGATTGGATCACACGAGCAGGTATTCTTTATATTTGGTGAGCAGCAACTCCAGAAATTTGCGAGAAGATATGGTGTTCTGGTAGGTGGGGTTCATAAGAAAAAGGAAATTTTGTTGCCTCCACTTTTTTTACGCTTCCCAAACATTACTATGTTTTGACTCTTTATTTCGGCTAAGAAAATTTTAATTTTGTCTCAGCTAAAATCTAATCAATAAATAAAACAAAGGTAAATGCTAAGAATCCATTCCAGTATCAAGTTGTTTTTTAATGGTTGTATTATCCTTATCATCATTCAAGACAACTTTGATTTCAGATATCTTAGGTAAAAGAGGCACGTGAAAGAAAATAAAAAAATCCAGACTCAAAAAAGTGAACACAAAACAAATTTTAAACTACAAAAATTCACTAATTCCAATTAGCAGTTCGCGTAATGTAATATATGAGATGCCTCAGAGAAATTATTTAAGGGATGATTGAGGGTTAATGGCTCAGAATCATTTAAGCTAATAGGAGAGTTATTTATTTGATAAAAGGTCATTTTCCTTTAACTCAGAGGTGAACTTCAACTCTTTTTCAAAGGAAAAAGAAAATAGAAAATATATAATTAAAAAATATTAAAAATTTTATTTTATATAAATAATTATTCATATATATCTCTATATATATATTAATTTATAAATTTAAATATTATAGAAATATGTTTTTAAAATTATTGTTTGTTTTTAAATTAAATTTGACCATGATCAAATTAAGAGAAGTATTTCTAACTGAAACCACCGAAATTAAATAATAGTTTATGTAATTAAATATCCATATACATCCTTTGTTTTATTGTTGCTTATTAGTATATAATCTTTTTTTTCCTAAAGCAAGAGATGTATCTTCTTTTTCATTAAATTTGAAAAGAAATTACATAAAATACAATAGTCCTCGAAGAACTGTGCACCAAGAAAAAAACTATTTACTTAAAGTGGAGGGCACTGTGCTAAAGGAAAAACCCCAAGCTCTACAAACAAAACGCAAAACCCTCAAAATACAGACAATGTTGAAACTGTATGATCTTCCCACAGAGATCCAACGGATGAGACTCAATTCATGCTGGAAACAAGCACACACTTTAAATTTAGAATTGGACCCGAAGAGGAAAGAAGGACCAATCTAAAAGGATTTCAAGTCCAAATGGGGGAATAACCCTCGAGCATCTAGAATGCGCGAAAATCATCAATTATCGCCATGAAACGAAACAGGCACGGAATGTAGTCCTCATTCGGACTTGCATCCTTAATCTTAACTGTCAAATCTCCTCACACAATCCAATGGCGAAGGAAGATATCACAGAACCTAGAAGCATGATGATTAGCCACTTGGACCCACCCACATACTCATTTGTTCTTGACTGTAGATCCGTCTTGCTTGATCGAACCACTGAGGATCATATCATACAAGTCTAGGGCACTGACAATTACCACAAGATGAGGGTGGTATTCTTTCCCATCACTTGGCCACGTGTAGCTTGGTGAGTCGAATTGCTCCCATTTCAGAAAAACCACTTCTAGCTTGAAAGGCCTACGATAAACCATATACCACCCCGAGAGTGGTATTATGTCCATAGAAAGAAAACTAGGGGTAGTAAGGCAGCCGAGAAAGCCAGGATTCTGGCCCCTCACACCCTCCCCTCTTTTCCAGTGCATGAACCAATGTAAGATGATACTCCATCCCTCTGGCCGACCATCTGCAAAAAGAGTCTGTCGAGCAACTTCCACCTGAAACATATGTGTTTGTACTTACCAAGGTTGCGGAGGTCGACAATGGCCTGCATCCCACCAAAGACCAGACTATGGAAAAAACAACATTTCATAATGAATTCAAATCATCTAGACCCCGCCTCCATGGCTCTGTTTCGAAACACCATCCTGTCCTCATCTGCCTAGTCGTGACAATGCGCTTTTAGTCTATTCTGAGGCATTTCTTGCCAACTCAGCGCGACCCTACTTTTGGTATAGAGCACCCCTTGATTGGCCCGAATATCTGCGAATTTATTGGCCATCCTTTGCACATGGTTAAAACTTATTGTGCGCAGCCATAGGAGGGGAAGCTGAATCTGTTGAAAGAACTGGAGCAACCTCTAATGTTTTGAGACTTTTTCTGGCTTCATGTCACAGCTGATTCTCTTGACTGAGTTAATGATTAACTTAGCATCAGCTTCGACAATCACATTTTGACGATTATCCTGATCCAGGAAATCTAAACATTGCTCCAGGGCCATAATTTAGTTCTGCCATATTGTTAGTGGCTCTTCCTAAATGGCAATGGAAGATGAAAAGGATACTTTTGTTATCATCCCTTAATGCCCCTCCAAAGCCAGCAGTACTCGGGTTTCCTTTTGACGCCCCATCAATGTTGTATTTCAAAAAACCCTGAGGGGGAAGATGCCGGTAGTCCTGCTCAGTATCCATCTTCATTACCTTCCTATCGAGGCCTTGAGGAATAAGCCCATGCATGCCCAACTAAAGAAGTCCCTGCAGATCAGCTTCTGAAGGTTGATTCATAGGGTGAGTTCGCATTATAGTACCAACCGTCTCCTTAAGCTATTTTAAGATCTGCTCAAAAAGGCGTTGGGAGGGACTCTTTTCATTTTTGAAGATTATGTTGTTCCTTTATTTCCAAACATTCCATATTACGAAGCTTGGCATAGGATCCCAAGCCGAGTCAATAAATTCATAATCAGAAAAGTTTCATCTCCAGTTGTTTAGGCTATTGATAATACTCCCTTTGTCTCAGTCAGTTTGTTGGAAAATGGTGGCAAAATTATCCCACAACCTGGAGGTGAAAATGAAATTATTGAGAAGGTGCTCCATTATTTCCTCTTGAGCTTCACAGAGCTGAGATCTGGAAGGCCCCAAAACATCCCTCTTCCGAATGTTATTCCAAGTCAGAATTTTCTTATGATAAACCAGCCACATGAAGAGTTTAATCTTCATCCAACCTTGATACCTCCTTAGGTTCTGTTGGAGAGGTAAATCCCTTCTACAGATAGAGGCGATCCCTACTAGCCCAGAACGGGTCTAGCAACAATCAAACAATGCTATCACGCAAGTTCCTAATTGCAAATAAAAGGTAGGTGATGAAGACCTACTTGAGTTCCAACGCTTTTGTTTGTAGAAGAGACGTAGCCCACGTTCCTTTGCCTTGGCCGGTCACAATCCTCCACTATCCTCGTGAATGGACACCTGCACACAAAGAGAACAACACAAACACAAGCGTGAAATCTAATATATGCAATTATACATCAGTCAGGAAGGACATAATTCAACATTAATCATCACAACAATGGGAATGGAACCATAATGATAGTCATCTATTATTAATAATCAACAAAGGAGAATACAACCAGCATCCTGACGTCAAGTCCTCGTTTGGCTGGGTGCTCAGCTACACAAGTCTTGCAAAGCTTGAAGGGATGAGGGACAAGCCTCTATCTCTTTGGTGACAAGATCTCCTTACTTAGGTTAAGTCTTATGGACATAAAGAAGGCTCTTGCAACTCTAATCTCTTGATATCTTCCTTTTAGGACAAGCATTACCACCACTAGAACTAGAGCTAGCTTGCTCAAACCATGGAGACAAGCTTTTATAGAGGAAAAGGAAGAGATAAGGTCAATCACAACAATAATGGATTTGGCTTCATCACTTGGAAACTTCTATGGTATGGTGGCAAACTACTTCCCATTCAAGGAGATTCGAAGCCAAACCATCCTCACTTAACATAGATTCAGTTGGTGAATGTGTTGGAGAGAAATTTCGGAGGTTGATTGGTTAAAAACTTTGCCCAAATAGGTTTGCGCGATTGCGACTCTGGGACAGAGCGCTAATGGCGCGGGCATACCATAGTGGACCAGCGCTAATGTAAAAAGGAGTGTTTTTAAGGGCAAGCTGCAGGAGATGTCTTCAGGGCATATGAAGCTCATGTTCAGAGGAGAATGATGCAAGTGGTTTCAAGTCTTGTCACTTCTTACAAGTCCCAGAATGAGACCTCCTAGATGCAGGAGAGGGGTAACAGGGACGGTGACAAACGGTGACAAATTACTGTGTAACAGGTTCTGCCAAATCCTTTCTGGAACATGGGAATCCAGCTCAAGGAGTAAGTGTTTTGCCTCCTTAAGATTAAAGGTACCTTCATTATTATTGCCCCATCTAAGTTGGTCATGCACCCCTGTCACTAAAATATTCCTTTCTTCCAACATTTTCATAAGTGCCTCTGCTTTTACTCTCAAGGGCTTTCATCCCTGTAATCAATGATCCTCTAGGTTCTCCATTTTCCTGCATTGTTGTTTTGATCCCAAAAATCTTTTACCTTAGCTTTGGCGTCTGTCTCTTTCTTAAGGTCCAAGAAGTTCTCTTTTAACAGTGTGGGTTCTTGTTGCCATTTATCCTCGCAAAATAAAGCTAGATCTCCCTCTCTGTTTTCCCAGAAGTTATTTTTTTGTACTAAGCCTCTGTTCTCCTTGGCCTTATTCCAAATGTGTGAGCCCTTTATATTTCCAGACATCCTTATGTGATCATTATTTTGCCAAGTGCTGGCATATTTTTCTTTCTAGATACTAGTCCACTGAGCCTTTAAGTATTTTACCCAATGCCACCATAATTTTTCCCCTAAAAGTTTGCTTAGA
Organism: Pinus taeda; assembly: GCA_000404065.3. Taxonomy (NCBI): domain Eukaryota; kingdom Viridiplantae; phylum Streptophyta; class Pinopsida; order Pinales; family Pinaceae; genus Pinus; species Pinus taeda. Next base: position 17,538 of record APFE030724219.1, read on the forward strand.
ACCTCCGGATCATCCAATCGAAGAACCCCATGGTTTTTAGGTTTGCAATTTTTTTCCCAGTCTACCAAGGCCCATTTTTTTATTTCTTCCGCCTTACCCCAAAGAAAGTCTCTTTGAATGGTTTTAAATTGTTGTAAGACTCCTTTGTAAGCAACAACCTACCAGCCAAGTTTAAAGATCTAATAGTCCATTTCCTGATTTATCCTTCATCTTATTAATCACCAGCTCCCAAATGCTCTGATGCAAAGGTTTAGCAGTTAGAGGAACTCCCAAATATTTTGAAGGGAGGACATCCCTTTGAAAGCCCAGAATTCGAGAGATGTTCCTCTGAATAGCAATATTGGTATTAAAGAAAAAAATCTTAGATTTGGAGAGATTTACTTCCATACCTGTAACCATGGCAAAGTCACTCGAGATTTGTTTATACGCTTGTGCTTCTTTGACCGTGGGGATTCCCTGCAGTATAGTATCATCAACAAATTGTTGATGAGTCAAGGCCTGTCCAGTCTCAGAAAGTTCGAGGCCCTTGATCTTACCAACTTCTTATGCATACTTGATATACCAACCAAGTCCTTCCATCATGAGGATGAAGAGAAAGGGAGAGAGCAGATCTCCCTGCTTGAGGAATTTTGAAGGAATAAAAGTTTCGGAGGGAGAACCATTAAGAAAAATTGAAAAGCTAGAAGAAGTTACCAGTTCCATGACCCATCTTATCCAGTTATGATCAAACCTAAAAGCAATAAGAACCTTCTTGATATAGGTCCAATTCAACTTATCGTAAGCATTGGCTAGGTCCAATTGCATGATCATTCTAGCCTTCCTATTTCTTGTTAATGAGTGCAGCACCTCATGTGCTTGAATGATTTTGTTGAGAATTTGTCTGCCTTCCACATAACCAGATTGTTCCACAGAAACTAGAGTAGGAAGAAGAGGTTTGATTCTATTGGCAACAACATTGGATATTATCTTATATACCACATTGCACAAAGCTATGGGTCTAAACCTGTCTGGAGTTTGAGCATTGTCTTGTTCCGGGATCAGGGAGATGAAGGAGGTATTGAGCACCTTCAAAATAGTTCTATTCATCCTTGAATTCTTCCACTACATGTAGAATATCTTGTTTAACAATATTCCAGCAAGCTTTGAATAAATCCACATTGAAACCATCAGGGCCTGGCACTTTACCATTCTGCATTTCTTTGAGGACCTCACTAACATCCTCTTCAGTCACTTTCCTATTAAGGTTGAAATTATCCTCTCTAGATACCAACCTAGGTATATGTCTTGTTAAGTCCCTCATAAAATGCTCTCTGTTTGAAATGGTTTCCTTTGCTATACCTCGAAAGTGCTAAACTCACAACTTCTATATCTTCATGGGAATTAAGTAGATGACCTCCCTCATCCTTGATCGAAGAGATCCTATTATGAGATCTGTTTGCCATGGTGGATCTATGGAAAAATCTAGTGTTTCACTCTCCTTTTAGCCATTGCACCCTAGATTTTTGTATCTAAAATATTTCCCCTTGTTTACATAAATTCTCCTAGTCTTGAGGATGTTTGGTGACTTGATCATTTCTGTCTTTATCAAAGCCATCCATGATAAGGGCTTGGTTGAGTTCCTGCATTTTATTTTCAACAACTTTATTTGCTTCAAAAATATTGTCAAATTCATTCTTGTTCCAATCTTTAAGCCTGAGCTTGATGTGCCTTAGTCTTTTGTGTAGAAGGAACATTCTTATACCCTGAATATGAAAATCGTTTGACCACCAATTCACAATGTTGCTGATAAAAATATGGGTGGGTGAGCCAGATATTCTCAAGTCTAAAAGGTCTATTCCTGGGTGTACCAATTCCCTGAACCTCCAGCTGAACGAGCCAGTGATCAGAGCCTCCAAAGGGGAGAGCTCTCACTATCATTTCCTTGTCGATGGGCATAAGGTCCTCTGAAATTATGAATCTGTCTAACTTTGAGGCTACTTGAGACTCTCCTCCTCTTATATTGTTCCAAGTAAAGAGATCATTACTCATAACAGTGCCAACTAGCTTCATATTATCTATAAAAGTTTGAAATGCTAAAGAGTCTTTGACTAGAGTTCTGGTTCCCCCTTTTTTTTCTGAAAGTGATTTGATCATGTTGAAGTCCCCACCCATGATCCATGGTATTCCTGCATGTTTGCCTCTGAGATCCACAAGAGAATCTGGAAACCCGAGTTTATCATCCATTCTTTGAGGGCTATAAACTTTCGTGACCAGATAAGTCTCCTTATCTCCCATAGGCTGCATAAACACTGATAAATAGTTCCTAGATGCCTCAGCATCTATTCCTGATGTATTCTCTGCTTCGACTTCTAGAAACTCAAATCAATTGAGCCATTTGCTATGTATTTCTTTTATTTTTTGAATGGAACATTTAGTTTCCTAGATGAACATTATATCCAAAGCTTCTTGTTTCATTCTATTACTAAGTAATCTTTGTTTTATTTTACTACCTAGACCCCTAATATTCCAAGATGTGAACTTCATTAAGATTTGTAAAGGAGTAGCTGGTTAGGTCTTTCATCTTACCTGAATCTATCATTACCTTTTCACATTCCATCAATAGCTCGTTTTGCTTTTTCCTGCCTCTTTTCTTTCCTGGGTTTCCAGGTGCTAATCCTACTGTGGTTTTCATAGTTTTCACACCTTCGTTACCCTGCCTTTCATTGTTTCTTTGCCTTTCTAGCCCTTTAGCCTGAGTTTTCCATAGGAACAATTGTTGTACTCTATTGAAATCTTCTTGAGGTAATGAGTCTACCCCTCGCATGGTTCCCTGTTTCAAGAACCCTTCCAGATCTAGGTGTTCTCTGTCAAGAATCTCCTGTAGTTCGTGGTCCTCCATTACCATCTCACTCTGGGTCATTTCCTTCTCCATATCCAGTTCTACATCACTCATCATTGTCTCTTTCTGTTTATTAATCTCCTGTGTTTTTTCACGGTCTTCTTCTTTCTCCTTCTCCACTGGACTTCCTTCCATTGCTTGATCTACTTTTGTTATCGCTTCTTCTTCTTCGAGTACTTGGAACTTGTTCTCATTGGCATGTTGCCCTTCTATTTGATGTTTCTTTGGCCCCCTTTTTCCCCCTTTTCCTCTATGTACCACTTTGTGAAAGCTTTCAGTATCTTTCATTGTGTTAGATTTACTCTTGTTCTCTATTTTACTGAGAGGGCAACCTCTGAATAGGTGCCCATGCTCATGGCATCTTAAGCGTCTGAATGGAATATGTTCATAATCTACTGTTTGCACCCATTCTTCATCAAAAACTTCCAAAATCACCTCATTCGGTAGAGCTCCAGAGAGATCCATCTCCACACATATTATTGCAAAGGAAGTGTATTTTCCCTTTCTGGTAGCCTCAGAAGCTTTGACAAAATGCCCTAATTTATTTCCTATGGTAGATAACGATTCTGTTTGCCAGTAATCAAGAGGTAGGGAGTAGAGTTTTACCCAGACCGGGACCGAAGTAAAAGTCTCTCACTCCGGGACAAAATTCATCATCCATGGCCTCATGTAGAGGCCTTCTGCTATGTAGAATAGGGCCCTCCTTCAAACACCCTATCTTTATCTTTAATATTTGTAAAGAACACAGTGAAGAATCCCTTTGACTCAAGATGTAGGTCTATGCTTCCTTTTAGTTTCCAGTGGTATTTAATCCATGTTTGTAAATCTTTTTCAGTGGGCCATAATCCCATGAATTTACAAATGATAGAATATGTCCGCATGTGGTCCCTATGCGCCTACAGAGCAGGATCATTTGAAACTACTCTGGGTGTGCCCTTAGCTTTGGGTTTATATGGTCCCTTTTGTGTTTTTTGTTTTGTTCCCTTTTCCTTGTCTTCTTCCTCATTTTATTTTGTGTTATTATTTTCCCTTGATTTGGTACAATATTGCTCCTCTTCCATGTTCCTTTTCCCTTCTTCTGAAGGACCTCTGACATTTTCTATTGGTTTCTTACCAGGGTTGGCCACGACCTACTTGTAGGAGGGAGTGGAGCTCCCTCCTTTGCGCCCTTCCATGGAGTTCAACACCTACAGAAGCCTGAAAACTTAGCTATTCGTCCGCGTCCTACCAATGATTAGAGTATATCATCTATCTTCGGCTTCTCGTCCTAATTGTTTCTTCTTACAATAGGTCATCAATTGTTAATCAGTATATAATCACTAAAGAAAGCAATATTATATTAATCACAGTGTTAGTCGAAGTGTATTAGCAATTTACTCTATTAAATAATGATATTAATTAATGATTTATTATAATGTAAAATTTGTTATTATAAAAGATTAAATACATTTAAATATTTTATTTCTAAAGGGGTTTATTGGAAGTCCAATTTTTCCTTATATAATTTATACCATTTGAGTTATTTACGATATAATTAAGATATTTTTTTTTAAACGATGTATTGATTTCAAAATTAAAACATAAAATTACGAAATAAGAAAAAATATCCAAAACAAAACCTAAAATAAGATTAAATTAAATTTAGAGGAAATTTCAAGGAAAATATTTTTCATACTTCTATAAAATTATTTAAAATTGTAACTATTTTTTATATGGTCTCTAAAAAAATTTAGTGATTTCAAAGGTAAAATAATTTTATGCCATCAAAATTCTGTGAATAATTTTTAGAAAAAATGGAAATCAGGGTCTTTTTTTTTTGACAAATCATGGAAAATTCAACTTACTAATTTCCTTATCAAAATCACGAAAAAAAATAAAATTTTACTATAAACATAATTTTTTCTAAATGAAAGAGATAATTACTTCTTCAAATTAAATTATTCTCACTTAATATAATAATAATAATAAATATTTTTTTACAAACATTTGATTTAAATTTTCATTACTTCAAAAGATTTAATACATTTTTTTAATATATTTTTTTAATTAAGGAAATATTCTATAAAATCTGTTTAATATTTTCTCGATCATTCATAACTTTTTCTTTATTCAAATTCTGTGAATTTTTTTAGTTTTTTAAATTCAATTAAATATAAATATGTTTATAAAATATATAATGTTATTAATAGTGTTGTTAGGCGATTTTATTTCAAATCATAATGGATTTGGCATCATTGACTCTTTCTTTTTTAATAAATAGGCATGATTTCATCTAAGTGGAATATTCTTTGTCTAAGAGACTTATCTACGGTGGTGATTTCACACACCCACTTCATCTACCAGCATTTCATTTTATTTAATTATGTTTTTTGTTTAATTAATTCATCATGTGCATTACATCTGATGGATTGTTGTTTCAAACAGGCAACAGATCGTTTCATTAGTGAGATATCAATCAATCAAATGATGGGCAATCATCATCAATCATGGTCAACCATGGTCCAATGTGGCATTGTGACAATCTAAAGGTTTATTAATTTAAGGGTTCAACCATGGTCAACCATAGTCGAACATCGCATTGTGACAAAGGTTGTCTCAATATGAAAATGAACCATGGTCAGCCATGGTCAATTATGTTTATTTAAGGGTTTATAATATTTGTCTTAGAATTTAGATTATTCCCTTGGGTTTAATATTTTTCCCTTGGCTTTATCATCCCTTGGGTTTGTAATATTTATCCCTTGGGTTTATTTTTATCTTGGGTTTATAAGATCAATCATGGTCAATCATGGTGAACCATAGTCAACCATGTTTATGTAAGTGTTTATAGTATTTATGTTAGGGTTTATATACCTTGGGTTTACAATATTAGTCCCTTGGGTTTAATATTTTTTCATTGGGTTCATGATCCCTTGGGGTTTTAGTATTAAGGCCTTGGGCTTATAATATAAATCCCTTGAGTTTATTAATCTAAGGGTTCAACCATGGTCAAGCATGGTTGAAAGTCACATTCTCACAAAAATTGTCTCAATATGAAAATAAATCATGGTCTACCATGTTTATTTAAGGGTTTATAATATTTATCTTAGGGTTTATATACCTTTGGCTTACACTATTCCCTTTTATTTAATATTATTCCTTTGGTTTTATAATTCCTTGTGTTTTAATATTAATCCTTTGAATTTATTATTCCCTTGAGTTTATAATATCAATAATGGTCAACCATTTTTTACCAAAATAAATCATGGTCAACCATGGCCAACGTCGTATTGTGACAAATATTGTTTTAATATGAAAATAAACCATGGTCAACCATTGTCCAATGTCACATTGTGACAAAGATTGTCTCAATGTGAAAATCATTCATGTTCAAGCATGGTCAACCACGGTCTAATGTCACATTGTGACAAGGATTGTCTCAATAGGAAAATCAACCATGATCAATGTTTATTTTAGGGTTTATAATATTTACTTGAGGGTTTATATACCTTGGGTTTATAATATAAATTCTTTGGTTTTAATATTATTTTGTTAGGTTTATTATTCCCTTAGGTTTATAATATCATTCCCTTGGCTTTATTAATCTAGGGGTTCATATTCCTAGGGTTTAATATTATTCCCATGGGTTAAATATTATTGCATTGGGTTTATAATCCTTTTCATTTTTAGTATTAATCACTTTGGTTTATTATTTGATTGGGTTTATAACCAGTCATGGTCAACCATGGGCAATCATGGATAATCATGGTCAATTATGTTTTATAAAATAAATCATGGTCAACCATGATCCAATGCCACATTATGACAAAAATTTCCTCAATATGAAAATCAACCATGGTCAACAATAGCCAAACATGGTCAACCATATTTTATAAAATTAAACATGATCTGTCATGTTTATTTTAGTGTTTACAATATTTATCTTAGGGTTTATTTACCTTGGATTTAAATTATTATTCCCTTGGGATTAATATTATTACGTTGTGTTCATAATCCCTTGGGGTTTTAGTATCAATCCATTGGGTTTATTATTTCCTTCTTTTTATAATATCAATCCCTTGGGTTTGTTAACCTAAGGGTTCAACCATGGTTGCGAATGGACCAACATCACATTCTGCGAAAAAATGTCTCAATATGAAAATCAACCATGGTCGAGTCTGTTTATTTTTGGGTTTGTAATATTTATCTTTGGGTTTGTATACCTTTAGTTTATATTCTTCCCTTGGGTTTAATATTATTCCCTTGGTTTTTTAGTATTAATCCCTTGGGTTTATAGTATCAATCATGGTGTACTATGATCCATCATGGTCAATCATGGTAAGCCATGGTAAACAATGGTTTTCAAACATCAATCATGGTCGATCATGATCAACCATGGTCCAATGTCACATTGTCAAAAAGATTATTTCAATATGAAAATAAACAATTCTCAACCATGGTCCAATGTCGCATTGTGACAAATATTTTCTCGATATGAAATTCATTTATGGTCAACCATTGTCCAATTTCACATTGTGATAAGGAATGTCTCAATATCAAAATAAGTCATGGTTAACCATGTTTATTTTAGGATTTATAATATTTGTATTATGGTTTATATGCATTTGGTTTAGAATAGTAATCATTTGGGTTTAATATTATTTCATTGGGTTTATAATACCTTGGGGTTTTAGTATTAATTTCTTGGGTTTATTATTCCCTTGGGTTCATAATATCAATCCCTTAGGTTTTTAGTATTAATCACATGGATTTTATATTCACTTGGGTTTATAATATCAATAATGGTAAACCATGGACAACCATGGTCCAATAGCACACTGTAACAAAGATTGTCGTGGTGTGAAAACCAATCATGGTCAAGAATTGTCAACCATGATCTAATGTCGCATTGTGACAAATATTGTCTCAATATAATAAAAAAAACCATGGTCAGTCGTCTTTATTTAATGATTTATAATATGTATCGTCGGGTTTATATTATTCCCTTGGGTTTAATGTTTTTCCCTTGGGTTTATAATCCCTTGGGTTTTTAGTATTTATCCCTTGTTTTTATTATTTCTTTGCATTTATAATATCAATCATGGTCAATGATGGTCAACCATTGTTAAACATGGTCAACTATGTTTATTTTAGCTTTTATAATATTTATCTTTGGGTTTACAATATTAATCTGCTGGGTTGAATATTATTATGTTTGGTTCATAATGCCTTGGGGTTTTAGTATCAATCCTTTGGGTTTACAATATCAACCCCTCGGTGTTTATTAATTTAAGGGTTCAAACATGGTCGAGCATGGTCTGACATCACATTGTGGCAAAAATTGTCTCAATATGAAAATTAACCATGGTCAACCATGTTTATTTTAGGGTTTATAATACTTATCTTAGGTTTATGTACCTTTAGTTTATATTATTCTCATGGGTTTAATATTATTCCCTTGCAATTATAATCCCTTGGGTTTTTAGTATTAATCCCTTGGGTTTATTATTTACTTGGGTTTATAATATCAATCCATTAGGTTTATTAATCTAATGGTTCGTATTCCTAGGTCTTATATTATTTCCTTAGGTTTATTATTACCTTACGTTTATTAATCTACGGATTCATATTCCTAGGGTTTAATATTATTCCTTTGAATTTATAATCCCTTTGGTTTTTAGTATTAATCCCCTGAGTTTATAATATATATCACAGTAAACCATGGGAAATCATGGTCAACCATGGTCTACCACAGTCAATCATGGTCAAACATGGCCAACCATGTTTTATAAAATCAATCATGGTCAACCATGGTCCAACACTTCATTTTGTCAAAGATTGTCTCAATATGAAAATCAATAATCGTTCAATGTCACATTATGACAAAGATTGTCTTGATATGAAAAAAAGTCATGGTCAAGCGTGGTGCAATGTTGAATTTTGATAAGAACTATCTCAATATGAAAAATAACCATGGTCAACCATGTTTATTTAGGGTTTATAATGCCTAGGATTTATAATCCCTTGGGTTTATAATAATAATACCTCATATGTATAATAATATATTAGGGTTTATAATCTTAGAGTTTTTAGGATTAATACTCAAAACCCAAGGGGATAATATTAAACTCTAGGAATATGAACTCTTAGATTAATAAAACCAAGGGTTTGATATTATAAACCCAAGGGAATAATGTTAATCCCTCATGTGTATAATAATATATTAGGGTTTATAATTTTATGTTTTTTAGTTTCACTTTCGATGGATCTTAATCCTTTTGTTTGGCAAGCATAAAAAATATTCATAAATTGCTAGGCCTAATTTGCTTCTCCTTGCAATGTGATCTAACAAGTTAGATGTTCTTGTTAACACAAAAAAATTTACAAATCATGATATTGATGCCTCAATGGAGCGAGCAGTGAAAGTAATAGCTACAATTTCAAAATCAAATGAATTGTATGCATATACAATAGACTATAATTAATGGTCTTAGGCTCATAATATAAAACACAAGAAGAAAACAGAGCTAAGCCATGTGAAAGTTACATCTTTTCTTATTTGGGTGAACCCTTATTGTTATTGGATATGGTATTTTTTGTTGAAGCCATCTTACAGTCATTAACAACCAATTCCAACAAATTGGGAAGCATAATAATGAATAATAGGTTTTTTTGTATTCAAGCTTTTGTGATCCATAATGAATTAGGCAAACTCTTTTGGTAGAAATCACATAAGAGAAATATTTGGCCTACACGTTTCGAATCAACAAGTGTGGTTCATCAGCACGACCAGATGATGAACACTTGTTGGTTCGAAACGCGTCGGCCAAAAATTCTCTTATGTGGTTTGTACCGAAAGACTTTGCCTAATAGGTTTTTTCTTAATTCATTTAACATGTGTTAACGTATGCATTTTTTTTATGAACTTACAAAAGAGTGTCATGTGAAATATTATGTCAACTTATGAATATGTTTTATCTCGCTTATCACTATTAACTTTGGACATAGTTTTCGAGATACATAAGCACTTAATCAAAGAATAAAAAATTACTTACAAGAATGACGAGAGATCACACCTTTGTAACATGATTAATAATTGGGTTCATAATCTATAATCTAATGAGAACAACAAGGGAGTTGAGTATGAGTTATAGAGATGGAAAGAAATAAGGTGGAGTGGTAAATTTCAACTGAGTGGGAGCGGGGTCGAAAGAGTGGTGATGGTGAAAGGATTGAAATGCACCGTTAATGCAAGAGATGTCGATAACATATGGGTGGTGTTGCACCATTAACGCAAGAGATGTTGACAACACAATGGAAGGGAGTGGTGGAGATGGAGAAAACACTGAGACCATGTGCAATTATCAACAACATGTCAAGTTATAGGAAATGAGAAAAAACAACCACTATGTTTCCAAAAAATTAGAATGGAGAGACTACATCAAATTTAAGTTAGTTTTGTAGATGACATGTACAATTCATAGATATTATAAGTAAATTATGCTCAAAAACTACATGCATGCTATAAAGTCAAACATTCATTTTGGATCATATACATCCAATAATCCATAAATGTAATGGATGCAAATCAAAACATAATTGGTTCAATAATATGTATGAATTGAATGTGTTGTATAGTTTACCATAGATAACTTTGTAAATTTTCAAAAACAATCTCATAAAAAGGTGAAAATAAAAAAAGTAATAATTATATAAAAAAATTAAACTAATAAGGAAAAATATAATTAATATACTAAGAACTTAAATATTTTATTTATTTATATAAAATATGGTAAGTGGGCTAAAGGCCAAGTGGGTTTTTGAAGACATCACTCAACAACAGATCAGCTTGTTATGCTTAGGACCATTGTGGAGGAATGTCGTAATGATAAATCCAATCTCTTTTGTTGCTTTGTGGACTTTAGAAAAGCTTTCGATATGATTCCTAGAAACAACCTTTTGAATAGATTAGAAGAGCTAAATGTCCCTTTCGAGTTGAGAGCTACCACTATAAGGTTATACAAGAATGTAATGAGCAAGCAAAAAAGCAACGAGGGGTGGTCGAAAGATATTAAATGTATATCGAAGTGAAACAAGGTTGCCGCCTCTCCCCTACCCTATTTGGCATTTACATCGACAAGCTTGAAGGTTATTTAGAGGAAGTAGGATCTGTGGGCACGACTTAGCTGGGATAGTCATCATCCTTCTTCTCTATGCTGACGATATTGTTCTTCTCACAAGGTGTCCAACTGATCTTGATAAGCAACTTAGGCTTCTTAAGGATTTCTACTCCACCATGGGTATGATTGTTAACACTAACAAAATAAAAGTTATGATTATCAAATCGAAGAAGGACACTTACACTAATTTTATGTATGACAATAATAACTTGGAGGAAGTGTATTCTTACAAGTACTTGGGAATTGATATTCATCACAAGCTCAACTAGAACTATAGTATTGAGAAAAGGATTAATGGGGGGTGGAAAGCTTATTTTGGTCTTGAAAATAATTGTAAAATGACAAACCTCGTAATGTGGGATAAAAAGAAGTCCCTCTTTGAAACTTTAGTCGCTCCTGTTATCTTATATGGATGTGAGGTCTGGGGTTGCCGCATCTCTAGAGAATCCTGGAGAAAGATTGAGCAAATCCAGAAGCGTTTTATAACGTATAACCTGAAAATTAAAAGCAATACACCCTATCCTATTTTCCTTATAAAAATAGGTCTTTCCCCTATGGAGAGTCTGGCTATGACTAGGCTTCTAGTGTACAAGCCCAAGCTCAATAATATAGAAGATCATAGACTTCCTACGCTAGCTTTAAATTCTAGCCAAAACCACCTAAGGCTCAAGAGGGGGTGGTATAAAGACATGAGGGCTTGGTTAAACCATTGGGAGATCAATGAGAATGATGCATTGCAAAACATTAATAACATTAAAAATATTGTTACTTCTAAGTTCAAGGAAAAAATGTGGTGTGAATAGGATTTAGTAGCTAAAATAAAAGTAAGCTATTATAAGAAGGTCATCAACCCCACCCTAGAAGACCAAAAGTATCTCTCTGTTTTAACTAGCTCACAGAAGAAAATTAATATAACGAAGATTAGAACAAAATATCATGAGCTTCATAGTGAAACAGTTCGTTGGGCAGTTCCTATAACACCATGGATGGAAAGGATTTGCCACCTCTGTGAGAATAGGAACATCGAGGATGAAAACCATTTCCTCATAGAGTGCCCTGCGTACAACCACATTAGATCTCAATTTCATAATCTCTATCGCAACAGTGACCTTCCTAGCCTTTTATGATGTCAAAATTATAGTGAGCTCGAGAGGCTTCTCTCCAAGCTTTTTGAGCATAGGAATAAAATCTTAAATCAAACTAAATAATTTTTTTCTTTGGGTCCGATAAACCAAAGTTTGGTTGTTAACCATCATCATCATTATATTATTATTTTAAAATGTTAAAATTTGTCATATATTAATTTTATTTATTTTTTTACATTTGTTTATGAAGAATAACTCAATTGAAAATATAAAAATAATAAACCTAAGAAATGTATAACACATTAAATCCACTGCACATTATATGATCAATGAATAATTTCAAAAAACACAAATAAGAAAAAAAACTATGATATTAAAAATTTAAAATATTATATTAAAAAAAAAACCAACTAACCAGATTCATGACACCTTATCCAAACTCCTAACATAAGCAGGTGTAACCGGCCACCAAAAAAATGTACACATCTTCGTGGAGCCTTAACTTTACTCGTAACCCTCAATCTGTAGCCAAAACACGGTACTTTCAACCATTCAAACTTCAGCTTCATTAATTTAAACGATAAAAGTTACAGGGTTTTAGGAACCTTCACCAAAACATAGAAATGGTAGGATCACTAAGATCATCGAATGCTGCCCTCATTTGTGAAGAATAAAATAATAATTTATTCGTTCCAAACCGTCACTCTCCTCCCATCGTTTTTTAAATTCCCAGCAAATCCAGTGTGAGATTTTAACACCAAAAGTCGTCTGCGGATTCTGAATGGGAAGTCTAGGTTCGGAAATTTGTCATTTGCAAATTAGGGTTTTAACAAGAAGTCACTAGAATTTCAATAATATTTAGGAACGCTAATTAAAAAAAAAAAAGTCAATGTATAATGCGTATGTTCGAATCCTCGTGCAGATATGACAGACCTCGAGCTGTGCCCACTATAATGTCTACACGGTTTTCCCAGTCTAGACAATTTCGCATCTCTCCTGCGTACCTCCAACAGTAATAATCGAAACCCTCAATATACAATAAAAGGGGCTAAACACGATATCATAAATTAAAAACTCTTAATGCTGAAATTAGCAGCTCTGATGGGAGCAACCTAGCAAGGAAATGCTTCAATTCAATTAGAAACTGGTATACGCAGAAATTAAAATCATGAAACCTGAAACCAAAATTAATGGGATCTACATACCAAACAAATGCTTGTGAAGACCGTTATTTGTCATAAATTCGTAAACCAGTAATCGCTGGTTCCCACGCGTGCAACATCCGAGTAGACGAACAAGATTGCGGTGACGGACGCTGGTCAGGAGGTTCACTTCTGTCAGGAACTCCTCCGCGCCTTGAGTAGTGTCATGCCTTCCATTCAGATTTTGACAGCAACATTCCTTCCATCAGGAAGTCTTCCCTGCTCCCCAAACTCATTAAAGTCGGTGTGCAAACAAGCATATATTTGAACAAACCCATCAAATCCGGGTTCGAAATTATACCTTATAGACATCGCCGAATCCTCCTTTGCCAAGCATGTTGCTTCTGTCAAAGTTTCCTGTAGAGTCTCTCAGAACCTCGTAGTCGAAAAGAACGTTATCGAAATTTCCCCTTGCTGGTACCTTTTCATCTGCGCAGAGCACCATGACAGCAATTTTCCATAACAATTGAAAATTACCAAGTTAAAGAACTCACCAAGGTGCAGGAAGGAAAATATAATCACCTGATCGAGCATGTCCCTTTCGATGTCTGATATATCGACGGAACAGTACCAAACACACGACCGCAATCAGAGCTGTTCCCCCAATACTTCCTAACAAAATTTACACTAGTTTGGATAACGATTTTCTCGACGACGGTGCCGGATTCATCGATACTGCCATTAAGAGCAAAAGAAAACAATCGCCAATTACAGTCACATAGAGTAAGAAAAGTTTAAGTGATCAACCAATCTTGTAGGAGTAAGAAAAGTTTGCACGATGTTTTCAACCACAAATATTGCAACTATATGTCAACGAGCATTCTTGTGGTGCTTTTTCATTCTTCAAAGGTAAAAGTACAGGCTTTTCTCCATCTTTTCCAAAATTATAGGTGTTTCTCCTTCCATCGTGTATCTCTTTCCTGTCATATTGCCATGATATTCCAAGTAAAATATGACACACATTCATAGTCAAAAAATCACAAAGAATTTTATCCTTATAGCATCTTATTTGAGGCTCCACTTCACATTGTTCATTAACTACTATATAATGTCCCTTTTGCAACCATGAAACTTTGTAGGTAGTAGGATGTTTAGTTTTCCTTAAATTAAACATTTCTACCATTTCTATGGATAGTAGATTATGAATACTCCCACTATCATTAATGACTTTGCATCATTTTCCTCCTGATTTACAGACAACTTTGAACAATTTTTTCCTTTGTATAGGTTCCTTTAATTCTTCAAAAGACTTTAATAAAGTTATTTTCCTCATTTAGTATTCACGAGTTCTAGGTGCATTTTCATGTGTAGAGGATTGTACACTTTTGGTATCAGTTTGTGTCATGTTTGTGCTACCTTGAATAGAAAATATTTATGGAAATTCATTAGATTTATGGCCAACTTTTTTACATGTATAAAATCTTACCACAAAAGATCTACCTCTACCTCTTTGTTATGGTCTTCGTCCTCTTAAATCTCCTCTTGATGATGATTCTTCCTAATGTGAATTGTTGCCTTCTTCTTTTTGAATGCGAAGTATTCCACTTGAATACCCTCCACTTGATTGTCCTCTATCTGACGGTTCTCTGCTCCTTACTGTACTTCGTCCTCTTCCTCTATGACTCTGCTTCTTTCCAGTTTTACTTCTATCTTAAGAGCTATTTGGTAAGCTTATTCAACAATTTTCAAGGATAAAATATCCAATTCATCTTGTATTTCAAATATTAGGCCATTAATATATCTAGCTAACTTTTCATCATCCGCTTCCACATGACTAAATTTTATAATTAATCTATAAAATTCTTATGTATATTCTTTTACAGACATGAATTTCTGTTTAAGATTTTGTATATGTCGAAAACGATTTCACTAATAATCTCAACGAAGAAATTTACCTTTGAGATTTTCTAACATCTGATCCCAACCAGCATTCTCTTCCCACCATAGTGTAACATGTCCTTTTAATCTGGTCACTGCGAACTTAACTTTCTTCTCTTCAGCTACAATTTCATAGTCGAAATATTTATCCATTGTGCTGATCTAGTTGATCAATCCTTCAGGATTTAAATTTCCTTCATATATAGGGATGCCCAATCTCCGCTTGTTACTTATTCTCGCGATCATCTTAACCATTTTCTCTTCTAGAGTTTCTTATTCAACTTCTTCTTCTGAACTTTCATTTGCTTCTCTGATATCACCAATGTCGAAAACTCTTCTATGTGTTGTCTTTAATGCATGTAATCTTGTTTGAATATGTCTTACTTCATTGAGTAAGACTTGGTTTGCAGTTGGTATTTCTCAACCAATTCCATCCCCTTGGCTCCTCTAGCTCTATCTGCCATGTTTACTATTTTTTATTAATAAAGTATAATAACGACGAAAACAAAGATTTCTTATTTTGGAATTAACCCTTTTATTACTTCAAAATACCAATAAAATATTTCAAGTTATTTATGGTACAATCCAATATTTTTGTTAATAGGGAACATTTTCCATATACATAGCTTCCTCCAAAACACTATGCAATATATATATATATGTGGGTGTGTGTGTGTGTGTATATATAATTTTTTTTTTTAATTAAAATAAGAGCTTATAATCCTCAAAACTTCAAAATAATGCTCCTCACATGGGCTTTATGTCATGGAAATGTTCTTGCAGTTTTGATGACGATGATGAGTGCTACAATGACTTTCTCTCTGGAATTCATACAATTCTCCCCATCTGCTAGTTTAGAAAATAAAACAAAAAGGGCCGCCATATCTGCGATTCATTTTGGAAAATTTCGCTTGCTAAATCCAACTCAATACTTTAGGCCTCAGTGAACTATTATGACACTAATACCTGAAGATAAAACCCTTGGTGAGATGTGTCAGATTTATTATGCATACAGAATTGATCTCAGTTTTCAAATCCGAAGCAGCAATTGAATGTAGGAAGATCCAACCTTTAGAGCTCACCCACAATCTCTCTTCATGGCTTCTTGCACGGCTTCTCGCACAGTTCTCATCATGCCAAAAAAATTACAAATAGTGTCTTGAACATATATTTCTCGTGCTTCACAGTCGAGAGCTTACTCCATCACTTTAATACAAGTTTTAATAACCACCGACCTGTGTAAATAATTACAACCCAACTTATCATAAGGTCAATATGTAGAATGTAATGGGTGTGTGATAAGACACATGTATCAGTAAAGGATAACATTGATCAACAACAACTCAAAGGTGTGTACAAGATTGATTGCTCTTGTGGCAAGAGTTATATTGGGGAAACATGTCGGTCTCTGAAAATAAGACTAAAAGAACACGCAGCTGATATAAAGAACGAGAGATCTCGTACATCAGCACTTGCAGAACACTCGTCCAAAACAAAGCATCATGTGTGTTTGGAAGCCGCCAAAATAATTGCAAGAGAGGATAATTATCATAAGAGAAAAATCAGAGAGGCCATCAAGATTATGAAATTTCCTCAGAACCTCAACAGGGACAATGGGAGTGAAATTAGTAGAAATTGGCTTCCCCTGATCAGGCAAATCAACCCCTCTAGTCCTTTGGAAGCATAGTATTAGGGTTTTCATATTAATTAATTAATTAATTTTAATTAAATTAAATTAAATTGAATTAATATATTAAAATCAAGTTTACGAGTTAATTTATTAATAATAATTTATAATTAGACAATTAATTAATTAATTAATTAGAGAATTAGGGCTTAATATGATTAATAACAATAAATAAAAATAAAAACAATAGTAAAAACTATAATAAGAATTTATTAAAATTAATTCAATTAAATAAAATAAACCATAGAAGAATTATAACAATAAGAATTAATTAATTTTAAATAATTAAAAAAATAAAGCATTAAAAAAAATTAAATAAATTTAACTAGATTAGATTAATCAATTCAAGATTAATCAATTTAGGTTAATTAATTCAATTTAATTTAATTTCATCAATTTATGTTAATTTAATTTAATTTAATTAATTAAATCAAAATGAACTAAAAATTTCATTTCAATTTGATTAATGAATTAGATTAACTTTAATTAATTCTAAATAATCAATATAATAAAGTTTACAATTAATTAATTAATTAGAAAAATAATTAATAACAATAAATAAAATAAAATTAATTAAAATAAATTAATTAATAAACAATAGGAAATTACCAATCATAAAATTAATAATTAATAGTAAAAACAATTAATTAGTTAGACTATAAATCGATAATAATCAAAATTAGTTAATTAACTGAATTGAATGAATACATATTATATAACATCTTACAATTAATAAAAAATTAACTAATTAATAATTAAATAAATTAACACTGAATTAAAGAAATATGTAAATAAAAATCAACTAAATACAAATTAAATTAATAAATAAAATTAAATTAAAATTAAAATAATTATAAATTAAAATAAATAAGAAACCTTACACAAAAAAGTGTCGGCTTCTTTATAAAATTAGGGCTTTTAGCTTATTTATGTCCAGGTCAAAAGACTCTTCTCTCAGTCAAGCTTTCATCATATTCTATTTGATTTAGTCTCGATGATGGACCCCCTTTGGGATTTGAAACGTCGACAGAATGAACACGAAACTGTGGAAAATCCAGATCATGCCACTGCAAAGAGACTCATATCGTCATCAAAGATGATCGAGGTCAGAAAACAGAATTTGCGATAGAATTAAACCGTTGTGAAGATTCCAAGCCATCTATAGATCGTGCCACACCTTTACATTGATGTCCATGCCTATTTCTCATGTTGGTTCGTACTCTAGCGATATTTATTCAAAAACCAATCTTAATCGAATACAAAAAACAACGCTCTTCACTCAAAAAAAACTTAGCTTTACAAATGAATTACATGGCTATTTATTTTGGATGAATAAATCTCTCGATTTTTTCAAGAAAATCTTCTTTATAGATATTTGGAGGAACTTGAGAGTAATCCTCTCAATTTTAGGAATCTATCAACTAACAAATCTTTAACAAATTCTACAATTATTCATAAATCTAGATTTTTCTTGTTTCTACAAATTAAATAAATACATAATTTTAAAACATGAGCATCAAAAAACTATAATTCATGAAAATGAAAATAATAGAAAAATGAAAAAAAAAATCAAAACGTTATGCATACTTACATTGAAACAAATAAGATTTCATGTAACTGATATAAACACATTTCATTATTCTAATTGTTTTGAATTTATTACCTGCATCAATGTGTTGAAAGATCAAGTTATTAAAAATTTATATATTGCATCATAAACACACCACACCAAGGCCCACGTTCTTTACTGTCAGTGTGCCATGATGTTGTCTAGAAAATAGAACTTAACAATATGGATGTTTTTAGATTTCATATTTTGTTTCCTTCCATTTATGATGTGTTCATATGGGATTATATCACTTTTGTTTTGATGTTGCTAATTATCTTATGCATACTAACGTTGATGTCAAAACAGATGGGTTTCCATTCATGATGTGTTCATATGGGTTTATACCACTTTTGTTTTGATGTTCCTAATTATCTTGTGGATACTAACGTTGAAGTCTAAACAAATGGGTTGACATGTGCATTAGTGCATGCATGAAAGTGACATGAACACATTTCGTTATTTTAATTTTTTCAAATTTATTGCATGCATCAATGTGATGAAGGATCAAGCTATTAAAAAATTATATCTTAAATCATAAACACACCACACTAAGGGCAAAGTTATTTACTTTCATTGTGTCATGATGTTGTCTAGAAAGTAGAATTTGACAATGTTGTTTTTTCTAATTATAACTGCACCACCAAGAGAACATCTTGTGATAACATCAATGGTGATGCATCATAAAACATATTCTCACCATATATGGAATGTTTATTCAACACATGGATGTTATGGATTTTTACCAAATTCAAAAATTTATAATGAACAAATATTATTAACAATAATTACTATTGGTTAAATTTTTTATATTTGTTGAAGATTTGTACATGAATCAAGGATTGCCACAAAAGAAGCAAGTCAATACATATAAATGTGTACATGTCTGGGGGGTTTGAGAGAGAGAGAGTGGAATATGTTTCCTCCTTTAATTATTATTGCAATGAAAATATTGGTGTTGTTGATGTCAAAGATAGGAGGAGACTACTTATATCCAAGATAAAGATTGTTAAAAATATTGTTTTTGGAGTTATGATGCCCCATTTATATACCCTAGCATTCAAGTAATTTTCCTTTAAATTACATAGCTCAAACGGGAACATAGGACATATGGTTGGAAAAATTGTTCCTTGATATTTACAACGATATATGATACACTCTCTAATTTGATAAGAATGAGGAGATATGAGATATTTGTCAAGATGGCCCAACCAAACTACAAGAAGGTTGGCACAACCATTTTTAAAAGTTATCCCCATATGTGAATTTAAAAAAAAAATGGACACAAGTGGTATCTGATTTCATTTGTAAAATAATCAAGCAATAAGAGATTCGGGGTTGCAACATAAGCTAAAGGATAATTTTTTGGGTCATTTTTGGTGTCTAAACGTGGAAGAAAAAATGTGGTTTATGGGGTGAACATATCATTTGGGAATTTTCGCTATAACCTTTCTTTTCAGATGTTTCAAAATCTGAAGCTTGGAAAATACAAATTCAAGATATTCATGTACCTTTGTTTCAAATTTCAAACCTTCTTTGCTATAGTTTATAGATACAGTTTAAGGATCTTGGGCTTGTTAAATGCTCATGAATTCTTCTTCAAACATGTTATCTTATCATATTCACTATAACCTTTATTTTGGGATGTTTCAAACCATAAAACACGGAGGACATAGATATAATATTATCATGTACCCGTGGGTGAAATTACAAACCCTAATATGCTATAATTTAGAAGATATTCTCTAAGGAATTTAGGCTTCTTAAATGCTCTTGAAATTTTCTTTAAACAAGTTAGCTTCGTATTTTGACTATATCTTTCTTTCTATAATGTTTTAGAATATGTAATTCCGAGGAAATATAAGAGAGATCTCAAGGTACTTATGGTAGAAATTTCAAACCCTATTTTGCTACAATTTTAGAGATAAGATTTGAAGAAGTTAGTGTTATTGAATGCTCATGAAACATGCTTCAAACATGTTAGCTTGTCATTTTTTCTATAAATGCCTTTCTAATATGTTTTTGACTATGAAATTTGGATTAGATCGAGAAGAAAACCCTAGGTACATTTGGTAGTAATTTCAGAACCATATTTGAAAAATTGTATATGTGCCATGTTGTGAAAATTTATTCTTGGGAAGAATCCCAAAGAAACGAGTTTTGGGAGAAGTAGAATTGGTGAAAGATGAAGCGGTTGGTAGACCTCGTGAAGGAATATGCAACTAATAGAGATATTGAAGAAGGAAAGTAGACTAAGTGAAGTAGGTTGGTCCCTATGAATATTTTCAAGATTGAGGATTGGTGCCGACAAAGAAGTAGAGGGGATTGGGGTCTCATGTAGATTTTTTCCTATAAAATAGTAGATGGGAATGGTGTCTCCTTTAGGTTGGTACCTACAAAGGAACAAAGGTGTTTGGTGTTAGCTCTTTGTAATTTCCCTAGGCTGAAAAGAGAAACTTAGAGGTAACCAAAAACCACTTGGAAGTTGGAATAGAGCCCTTCCAACTTCAGAGAGGGCTCTCTCTATCTGGAAAGTTTAATCACTTAGATATTAGGATAGGTATGGTTCTCGGTGTGTATAATTTCTAAAGGTTTTCTGGTAGGAAAGAAGATAGATCCATTGGGCCATTGGTCAATACGGTCATAAAAGTTGATGATTTGCAGTGAGAGGATGAAGAGAAAGAGGGATCTTCTACAAGGGCAAGGTAGCTAGTCTTTTTTGGGTTTTTTCAGTCAAAATAGTTATAGGAGGGTGAGTATAAGATAAATGGAAAATGACATACAGAGCATCAATCGACATGATGAATTCTACATGCCATTCTAGCATAAAACATAAATGCTTAGAAAACTGAAACAAACCATTATTTGAAGTGAATTATGAGTCAATATCTTTGTTTAACTAAACAAGAAGACAATTAAAAGAATTATTGATAACATAAGGTAACTTACAAAATGAAGAGGCACGTCTCCAAAGAAAATAACACAAGAATCCCTATAAAATTGGCCTTTGTCCTTTCATGCACTAGAAAAATCAAGAAAAATCAATACACATAGTGTTCTTTCTTATCAATCATGAACCAACCAACAATTTTCACACTAAAAATCATGAAATATATACAATTATCTTATCCCTAGACTTAACGGGTCTAGATCAATCATTTCCCAAAGATAGAGTCAGTTACATTAGATTTAGAAATAGCTTTCCAGGAAATAGGGACCGAACTTATGGAAAATAGGGATCAAATATTAAATCATATATCTCGCATCATGATAGTTGTTACGAAAATGAATGTTATTTTTGGTTGATAAATTTGTTCTTGAGATAAACCCCTCCTGAGTTTCAAAAAACATTCTCCATATCCTTCGAATTTGCACCCAAAGATCATGACTAAAACATGAAATAATGAGATATGAAAAATAGGTTGTAATGATTCATCCGAATCCTCCAATATATGAAATATGTTACCAAACAAAAGGACTTTATTGTAGTCTAGTTCATGTTTGAAAAAAACCTCTTTCACGTCTTCAAAATTTATCTCTATTTGGTCAAATACTGATTTTGAAAATGATGACAAAATAGTCGAAAAACACAACAACCGTTCAAAAGCACAACAACTCCATGGTTATCATACTTCTAGCCATTCACTAGATTTTTAGAAGTGTTGAGAAGGTAGAGGACATCCTCTGAAATGTTAGTG
Source organism: Pinus taeda (assembly GCA_000404065.3). Taxonomy (NCBI): domain Eukaryota; kingdom Viridiplantae; phylum Streptophyta; class Pinopsida; order Pinales; family Pinaceae; genus Pinus; species Pinus taeda. Next base: position 39,731 of record APFE030724219.1, read on the forward strand.
ATCCAGGTGGATGTTGGTGGCGACCCACCTATCCCATTTGGACCCCCGCAACTGTCTCTTTCAGTTTTTCAGTTTCCATAATTGTAGCACAATTTACTATTTTTAGCAGTCTTTCAGGTCCTGAACTTCCAGAGCCATTTTGAGGCCCTAAATAACGTTTTTTGGGAAATCTGGGGGCAAAATACGCGTCAAAATGAGATTGTATGCCAAAGTTACAACCTTGGGAAATTGATGTACCAATTTACCCAAAACGGGGCCCACAATTTGGTGTTTCATCTTCTAGAGTTAGGTTTTGGAATGTGAAGGGTTTTCCATTGTTTCTCAACAATAAATAGGCCTTCGAGACTCATTGTAACACAAGTTCGGAACAGTTCAGAGACATGTAGCCGCACATCTCTTCTCAGAGATGAGCTTTCATCGTCCTAGCTGGTTTATTTCCAATTTTGGTTGTAAGCATATTTCAGTATTTTCCATTAATGAAATGAAGTGTTATTTCCGCTGCATCTTTGTGTATATGGTTATCTCTGTATTTTATTGCGTTCCTGTTTAAATCCGGATCAGTGGTATCAGAGCGGTCTGCTTTTTCTCTGTTTTTCTTTGCATGTCCCCAACGAGGTCGGGATATAAGGAGTTAGGGCTTGAACTGGTCGAACCTTTGCAAGACCAGCCTCAAAAGTCCCGACGGCCTCCAATGGCGGATGAGAAGAAAGACGAGGGAGCAGGAGATCCTATCAAAATCTTGCTCGAAGAAGCCCTCGAGCGGCAATGGAACGCGATGATGGATAGCTTTGCGCAGATTCTTCAGCGGCTACCTAGAGGTGACGCATCAGCTTCCAGCAGCGACTCTGGAAATGCCACGCCCTTTAAGGTACAAGTTAATTTTGAAATCCCCATCTTCGAGTGTAAAATAGATGCAGATGCCGTAGATAAATGGTTAAATCTGCTAGATGGGTATTTCTCTGTTCATGAATTTTCAAGTCGGGAAAAGATTGTTTTCGCTCTTCTCAAAGCAGCCGCCCACGTCAAGGACTGGTGGGAAACATACTGCGAGCAGAAGGATGAAAATACCGGCTCACTATTTTCAGCCGCACCCACTTGGGATTCATTCCGAGATGCCATCAAGGAGCGGTACTACCCTGTCAAAAGCTATGAGGACAAATACATCAAATGGACCAAACTGCGGCAGGGATGGGACCAAGATGTGCCAGAGTTCACAAAAATTTTTCATACCCTTCGCACACAGTTGGGTATCAAAGATTCTGAGTTGCATCTGGTACTCAAATACTGCGGCTGCCTACACAGATAAATCCAGGAAGAGATGGAGTTCCTGAACATCTCGTCGCTCGGCACGGCATACCGATACACTATCAAAATCGAGCAAAAGTTCAAACAGAAGAAGCGAGGCTTTGGATCTGCAAATTCGAAGCCGAAAGGACAAAGCCAAGGCGGGGTGACCCAAGACAACCCGTCGAAGACACAAGAAAAGAACAACACCACGAAGCTGAAGAAGGACACAGGAAAGTGGTGTGAGTTCCACAAGAGTCCCACTCATAACACAAGTGAGGGTCGGACCAAGCAGTCATTGGTGGCCAAGTTGAAGGCTTCTGAATCAGATACATGTTCCGACCCTGAGCCAGAACCCGACAAGGGGAATGGAAAAGGGAAGC
>APFE030724219.1:77453-97663 GCA_000404065.3 Pinus taeda
ACATTGATACAAGGTTTCACTACATCAGAGAATTGGTGAACAATGGAGAAATCGTCCTAGAACATTGCAGGACTCAAGAACAGGTTGCAGACATCTTGACAAAGCCATTGGATCAGAAAAGTTTTGAATTTTTGAGAAAGTGTTTGGGTATAGTTGAATACCGAGCAGTTGAAATTAAAGGGAAGTGTTGAAAGTATAATTCCAATTGCGCACGGGTGAATAGTGCAGCAGCAGCGAGCGACCTTAGCGATGAGCAATTCGCCGATATCGCATCGACGAAAAGACAGAGGGGAGATTTAAAGTTTTTTTGTTGTTTGCGATATGCGATCGCCGATATCGCATCGGCATATCGCTATCGACATTTTTCATAAATGAGATATTGCCGATGGGCCGGACCCGATGATGGAATTAATCCCTTTTGATAAATTATCGGGTCCATAGTATTTTCGCTATCGGGAAAACCAAGTGGGCAGTTTTTTTTCATGCGATATGTTATGATCCGATATCCTGGACCCGATTGCTATTCAACATTTTTCCTAATATTATTTCGGGTCCACCAGTGGGTTGTTTCATGTTTCTTTTATGAATTTCAAGCATATATTATAATATATATATCGGAGGTATCGGGCCATGTAGAGATCGGGATTTCGCAATCGGGGGAAACTATGGGTGCACATCTGTGTGCCATGCGATAAACCTCGGACCCGATAGAGTTCCAAAAGCATATTGTATAATAGCTGAAGTAAAGTCCTGGGAAATAAATTTGATGTGAAGTGAAAGTTTTCCTACCGCAGTTTATCTCAGTAAAACAGTAAATGCAATTTACTGTGGTTGGTAAGTTTTTGATGAAGTTTTAATTTTTCCTGAGCGGGAGTATGGGCATAGAAAAATATCAGTAAAATCATTTAATTCTTACTGTCTTTCTTTTTACGGAAGCATGGCGATGTAAGTCTTCTCTCCCGTAGTCATATATTAATGTAAATTTTTTTGGTAAATGAATGTAATGAGAAGGAAGCAGAGCAGTGCATATGTAATGTTCTGAACATGCATTTTTGAGTCACCCAGCAGCGTGAATAAAAACTTCTGTGTAATATTTTTTTTGGAAAAAAGCTAGCGGTGAATCCCTCTCCGAGAGAGGAAGTTTATAATTTGTAACAACATTTTCTTTTAATAGAAATCCTTGGTGAGTAAACACTCTTCTGTGTGCTCAGAATTTTTTTTATTTCCGCTGTGTAAAAAAGACCCTGTGAGAAAACAGAGCATTGTCTCTGTGTGAAATTTTTATTGTTGTTTTTGGGATTTTACATGAAAAATCCCCAACATTTAGTACGAGTTTCTCATTAATGCTGTTAATTTCAGGTTACATGTTTTTAGTTTCCAAAATCGTGTATACCAGTATTCAATTGAATTGAATCATTGGCTAGGTTGCTTCTTCCATCAAAGTTGTTGATCTCAGCATTCGAGTTTTTTACTTCTGATATCATGTTTACCCCTTTTTATTGGTATTGAGGGTTTCGAATATTATTGCTGGAGGTACGCAGGACAGATAACAATAGTCTAAATTGGGAGAACCGTTTAGACATTATAGTGGGCACAGCGCGAGGGCTCTCATATCTGCACTAGGATTCGAACGAGCGCATTATACATAGAGATATCAAATGCGCAAATATACTTTTGGATGACAGATTTCATCCTAAAATAGGAGATTTTGGAATGGCCAAATTCTTTCCAGAAGGTGAAACCCATGTGTCTACCAGAATCGCAGGAACAATGTAAATTGTACAATTCATTCAGTAATTTTTCTCAAAATGAATATGCTTTAAGGCATAGAATGATAGCATTAATTTATTGTTTCCACGAATTTGATGTGAGGCAGAGGCTACACTGCACCTGAGTATGCCTTTTATGGGCAATTGATGGAAAAGGCTGACGTTTACAGTTATGGGGTCGTGGTTCTCGAGATCATGAGTGGGAGAAAGTCCTTGGATATAACACTGCCAGACGCGATGCACATTCTTTTGAAATGGGTTCGTTTCTGTTTTAATAAATTGGGTATCGGATGACTTTGGTTTATAATTCTAACATGACGCTGATTTTAATTGAAAAATGAACTTGATCAATATTTGCAGGCTTGGAATAAATATCAACAGGGTAACGCTTTAGACATTGTTGATCCAAAATTAGAAGGGCAATACCCGAGAGAACGGGCGTTAAGGGTGATCACGATTGCACTTCTTTGCACTCAAGGTTCTCCAGGGCAGCGGCCCGCCATGTCGCAGGTTGTCTCCATGTTAACCACCGATATAGAGATTCGAGTTCAGCCTACAGAACCAACTTTTGTAGCTGCTATTCCAGCCAGACCTGCGAGTTCGTTCACCACAGCCAATTCTGAAAGCTCAACTTCTGTTGCCGCATCTCATCAATCTTCTGGATCAACTTCTGTTGCTGCATCTCATCAATCTTCTGGATCTTTTGCGTTGTCTATATTTCGTGGTTAGTCAAGCAGTTGCCATGTTTTATTTCATTATTTGTCTTTCTGTTTTTACGGTAGTACACTCATGTTTCAGCGAGCATAGATATAATTTATATCTGGAGAAGTAGTGCTATGCCACATGTTTGAATAAATAGTATATGATGTCTGGCTAAGCTATCACACCTGTTACATTGACATTATAGTATATGCATAGATAGGCATTACCGCCGTGCATACCAGAAGAACATACATCCCATTTCACGGATAAAATAAAGCACATTTTTATTGTAATAATTAGTAAAAATAATGTTTCATATTAGTTTTATTATAATAATTTTTAAAACCAGTGTTTCATTTTGGTGGGTGTTTTTCATGGAAAAACTACTCCTTTCATTTCAGTGTAAAATAAATTACAATTTTATGATAATAATTAACAAAAATATTGCTGATAAAAAAAGTTAATTAATAGATTTTCGTGTGTATCTTATATTAAAATTAATCATATAATTTTATATATATTAATAGTTTTATTATAATACTTTACCTTTATCCAATTCTAAAACATTATTAATATAATAAAAATTTGTCCAATTTAAAACCATTATTATAAATTTAATAATTTATAAGCCGTGCATTATATAAAGAAAATTTGGGATTACATTTATTTGAGCTCTTACATTCTATTGGGTGTCAAAGAAGCTCATATTTATAATTCCTCATCAATGGGCAATCAAATAGTTCAGTTTTCTTGTAAGCAATTTCCATTGGTATGCTTTCACTATGCTGTTATTAGTGTTTGTTGTTTTACTTCATTGGTGGTGGATGAGATGCTTTGTTGTACTCAAAGTTAGTATTTTGTTGTTTTTTTATGTAAGGCATTAAATAAAGGCTATTGCTTAATTCCATTTGGAAAGATATTGAATGTCATTGCATGATTGTTATAACTTCCACTGTGTTATAATCTAAGACTAATAGGCATTGGAGAATTCTCTATTATAATTGGAGGGTATGGTTGCAATATAGTAGTCATTTTATAGTTTTTTAGATGGAACATTTGTAAACTATCTCTTTAGTTCCATCCAAGTTCTTAGTATTGGTTTTTGTCATTCAAATTACCATGTAATGGGTGGTCTCAAAGACACACTTGAGTGTTAACTTCATATTTGAAGTGGTATATGTCATTTTTTCAGAAGTGCTAAAATAATCTAGGGATTTGGTTTATGAAACTACTATATAAGCCCAAATCACATCATTGCAAGGAAAATAAGCTTTTGTGAAGGAACTTTTCAATGTTCTTTATATAACAAAGCTTTTTAGCAAAGGTAAGCAACTCAGGGTTTTAATAAAATAATTAGACACACCAATGTGTATTAATAATGCATGCTTTGGTATGCATATAACTAGATAAATGTATTGACAAAAAAATAAAAAAGTGCTTCCCCACCCCCTCTATACTAAAAATTTGCAAAGCACATTATTTTCTAATAGTTATCTCTCGATGTTCCCTACACATACTCTAACTACACTAAGATGTTTATATAAACACACTTTCATATGACTACATACAATGTGCACTATGAAAGACTTCATTAAAGAAATTACCAGAATGTGCTTGAATTTAGAAAATAAAAGAGAGCTCCTTATTTAAAAAAAATAAAAAAATCATGATATGCATTATACTTTTGATTACCCCTTTGAGATTCAAAACACTTAAATATAATAATAAAAAAATAGTTACCAAACCATGCTTAAGTTTTATAAACCAACCTATTTTTTAAAACTTACTACACACAATCCTAAAACTTAAGTTTTATAAACCAACCTCTTTTTTAAAACTTACTACACACAATCCTAAAAATTTCTTGATCTGCTTTTATACATATACACGAATGCATATTGATACAAACAAGGCTATAGTAAAATTATATAAACATATTACCCAACCACTTTCATTTTTTTAAATATAGTCTATGACACCCAAAAATTATAATTGTGCCTATACAATGCTCTTCTTAAGATTAAATTAAAAAATAATTATGAAATTATTTTTCCATATTTACCATTGCTTCAAAATAGTTAGATTCCACCAACAAAATTCATTCACACTAAATTTGATTTCATTTATGAATTTTCCACAACCCTAGATTTAGTTTATGAATTCCATAACAACCATTCCTCTACAATGGAGATCAAGCTAGATAATTATTTTTGTATAGCATAATTTACATTTTCATGGTTTTACTTTTTCATTTTATCATGAAATTTTAATTTAATGAATGGTATTAATATGCCTATAGTGTTTGCATGAGCCATTAGCTGGTTGAGTTATAAGACGCGCCACTAGTTGTGCTCATTGATATACTAAGCACCAATCAACACACATATTTATTATAGTAAAGGATGTTATTAGACATTATTCTTGGCACATATTGTATGATGCCTAACTAAATTCACATGTTCATTACAGTGTATTAGATATTTATGCAATACGTGTAGCAATATATTTTGTAATATTAATGAAATGCATGAAGATGCCTTTTTTTTGTGCATAAGATTCAATCAGTGGTGGATCAGCGAACCATATATGGTGGGGATAAATCATGTGGGTATTTTTAGATTTCATGTTTTTTTTTCCTTACATTCATGATGTGTTTATATGGGATTATATTAATTTTTTTTGATGTTGCTAATTATATTATGCATACTAACATTGATGTCAAAACAAATGGGTTACCATGTGTATTAGTGCTTGCATAAAAGCGATATAGATATATTTCGTTGTTCCATCTTTTTCAAATTTTTTGCATACATTAATGTGTTGAAGAATAAAGTTATTAAAAAATGACATCATGTATTATAAACACACCACACCAGGGGCCAAGTTCCTTATTTTCAATGTGTCATTATGTTGTCTAGAAAGCAAAATTTGACAATGTTGTTTTGTCTAATTATAACTGTACCACCCAGAGTACATCTTGCGATAGCATCGATGGTGATGCATCATAGAACATATTCCCATCATAGATGGCATGTTTAGTCAACACATGCATCTTAAGGCTTTTTACCAAATTTATAATTTAATATTGAACAAATATTATTAATAATAATTACTATAGATTATACGTTTTTATATCTATTAAAGGTTTCTATATTAATCAAGGATGACTACAAAAGTAGAAAGTCAATACATATAAATTTATACATGTTTGAGCGGCTTGAGAGAGGAACTATATTATGTTTCTTCAGATTATTACTATTTCAATTAAAATATTGGTTTCCTTGATGTCAAAGGTAGGGGGAGACTACTTATATTGAAGATAAAGTTTGGAAAATCAAGATTGTTGAAAATATTGTTTTTGGACATATGATGCCACATTTGTATCCCCTATCATTAAAGGAATTTTAACTTCAATTACCTGATTGAAAACATGATTGAAAATAGGATTGAAAAAAAAAGCTGAAAAAATCTTCCATATAATGACCTGCAGGATCATAAAACACATGATTTGTTCGATGATCCTCAAGGTATTCAAAGATTGGCTTGTCATGGCTGAATTTTTTAGATGTATTCACTATGTCAAATCATAACTTCCACTGTGCATTGTCAAACTTATGTTCAAAACCAAAATATTCATCAATTTGAAAATCATAGGGCAACACTACCTTGTATAGTTTCAGCTACAAAAAGGTTCTCAAAGGACTTATTTTGACATTGGAAATTGTGGGACTAAATTTGAATCTCTAAGGCTTCAATATATTTCTTAATTTTTTCAACAAATTATTCTAAAAAATAGCTCTTTTCCTCGAAAAATTTGTTTAATCTTAAATACCTAGGTAAAAAAGCTAAGAAATTTTCTTTCACTTGATCATCATCAATGAAATCAAACTATTCTTTAAAACATTCAATAGATAAAGGATATTCAACATAGTATGTCATCTCAATTAGCTAGGAAACTAGATCTACATGTTAATCTCTGAATTTTTTGGATAGTGAAGTCACCATAAATGGTCTAAACTCTGGACTGTTTGAAAATGGAGTTTCCTCATGAATAATGCATGGCCTTCTTGTGTCTCATTACTGGTTAAATCTAAAACTTATTAGTTCTTTCCCAAGGAAGATGGAACATTTCACTCCATGACAATGACAAAACTATCTTAACTCTCCATAATTTCCCTAGGCTGAAAACATAATCTCAAAGGTAACCACAAACCACTTGGAATTTGGAATCTATCCCTTCCAACCTCAGAGACGACTCTCTCTATCTAAAAAGTTCAATTACTTGGATATTATGCTAGGTATGATGCTTAGTGGGTATAAATTTTAAAGGTTTGGTGGTAGGAAAGAAGATAGATCTAATGGGCAATGTGGTCATAAAAGTTGATGATTTCCAGTGAGAGGATGAAGAGAAAGAGGGATTTTATACAGGGGAAAGGTATTGAGTATTTTATGGGTTTTTTCAGTAAAAATTATTGTAGGAGGGTGAGTAGAATATAAATGGAAAATCACATACAAAGCATCAAACAACATGATGAATTCTACATGCCATTCTAGCAAAAACATAAATGTTTAGCAAACTAAAACATAACACCATTTGAAGTGAATTTTAATTCAATATATTTCTTTAACTAAAATGGAAAACAAATTTAAAATCATTATTGATAACATAAGATAACTTAAAAAACCAAGAAGAAAATATCCAAAGCAACTAACACATGAATCCCTATAAAATTCAACCTCTGTCCTTTCATCCAGTGGAAAAATCAAGAAAATTAAATTCATACAATGTTCTTTCTTCTCAAACCTCAACCAACCAACCTTTTGCACACTAAAATTCATGAAATATATATAATTATCTCATCCCTATACTTACGCGGTTGAGCTCAACCATTTCCTAAGGATAGAGTCAGTTACATTAGATTTAGAAATTGCCTACTAGGAAATAAGGACCAAATTTTTGGAAAATAAGGATCAAATATTAAATAATATCTCTCGAATGATGATAATTATTAACTCAAGGAGGTTTTTTTTTTGTTTATGAACTTTTTCTTGAGAGGAACCTCTCACATTTTTCGAAAATCTTCTCTAGCTCCTCAAAATATGCACCCAAAGATCATGACTAAAACATGAAATAACAAAATTTGGAAAATAGGTTGTAATGATTCATTCAAATATTCCAATATGTGAATTAGGAATTTTATTGTAACATAGACCATTTTTTACCAAAACCTCTTTCACTTTTTCAAAATTCATCTCCATTTGGTCAAAACTTGATTTTGAAAATGATGATAAAAATAGTAAAAAGTCGCAACAACTGTCCAAAAGCGCAACAACTCCATGGTTCTCATAGTTCTAGGCATTCCCTGGATTTTTGAAAGTGCTATGATGGTATAATAAATCCTTTAAAGCTTTAGGAACTTGTTTAAATACATTTTCTCAAGCTACAAACCTATGTCCTTGAAAGTTACCCCTCACAACAGAAGCGCAACGAATTTCCACCTGCATATGTTCGACTAGATGTTGGGGTCTTTGACCAAGGAAAATAGTTAACAGATGATGTTGAAAACCTAACTGAATGAAGTAACCCCACTACTTTGTGACAATTATTAGAAGATAAGACTCACTATGACCTCACTCATGATCTTGTATAAGACATCAACCCTTGACTTACTTGACTCAATATTTAGGGAATCCATAACTATTTTTAGATCATCTTTCCCACACTCTAACATAATTACATGAATATTGAAATCTTACATTATTTACTAAGACGAATATCTTGATCTCTAAGAGATCATAACAAAACCATTACACATTTACCAAAATAAATTGAAAAGACAAAACTTGTTTTTGAATGCTATATTATATGACACTAACAACTGGTATCTCATATAGGTTAGTGCCTACAAAGAAGCAGATGAAATTCATGTCTCATGTAGGTTGGTTCCTACAAAGTGGAAAAGGGGATTGGTGTCTCTTATGGGTTGGTGCCTACAAAGTATCAGAGGGGATTATTGTCTCTTGTAGGTCGGTGCTTATGAATTGATGTAATAGTAGGTTGTGCCTGTAAGATATTTCATATAAAAATGTTTTGTTGTTTTTTCATGTAAGGGTTTCCACGTATATCTTGTGTTGTTCAACTTATGAGATTGATACAATTAAATAATTGTAATTATAATGATTCACCCCTCCTCTTAGTATAATTGTGATTCCAGCAATAGAATCATAGAAAGAACCTTCAAAGGAAGTCTAAACACTAGAAGGTAAATATTATAGTAACAAATGGATACAAAGGATCAATAAGCCCCTTCCTTTGATGGAAAATATTATAACTTTTGGAATATGAGGATGAGAACACATCTAATGTCTCTTGTTGTTGATGCATGGGATTTTTCCATATAAGGCTATAAAGTTCTAGTAATTCCTCTAATAATTACATATGAGGAAAGGTTTTAGGTAAATTATTCCAACGAAATGGATGTCATCTCAAATGGTCTTGATAATTCGATATTTTTCAAGGTAATGCATTGTGACACTGCAAAAGAAATTTTTGATAAGCTTCAAATCAATGAAAAAGGTGAAAATGTAAAAAGGGATAAATTTAAAACTCATAAAATACAATTTGAAAGTTCAAATATGAATGAAGAAGAAGAAATTATATATTTTTTCCTTTGAGTAGATGAGATTGCGAACACTTGAAGGATTGGGTTAAATGATTAAATAATCATTAATTATTTAGAAATTATTGAGATCTCTTCCATTGATGTTTAATTCGAAGGTTTAGCAATTGAAGAAATGAAAGATCTCGAAAAAGTAAAAATGAACGAACTGAATGGAATGCTTATTGCATATGAGATGGGAACATGAAAAGAGAAGTCTAGATTAAAGGAAGAAAACTTCAAATCATTAATGAAAACAAGAAAACCTATGCACCATCATCACTCCAGCTGAGAGTTAAATGAAGAAGAAACTCCATTCATGAGAAATATGAATAGAGGATCTCGCAAATATAAAGGTGAGCTACCATTCAAAGGTTTTAAGTGTGGCATAATAGGTCATTATGCTTCATAATTTCCATATGGGAAATTGGAAGATCATGATGATGAAAAAGAAGATAGAAATAGAGGAAAAGTTTCTAAAAATAAGAAGGAAATATTTTTAAGAAGAAAATTTTCTATTCGAAGGAAGATAATAGCAGATCACAAGATAGTGATAATGACGCATCTAATGATGATCGAGAAGAATGTCTATTCATGAACTTGGGAAATTAGAAAGAGAAATCATATGTAGTGAAATATATCTCAAAATGAACCAACAAAGGAAAAGATAATATTCCTCTTTATTTCAGTTGTGATAATGAAGTTCGTTTTACCTCTTAGATGGCTATATGAAAAACATGAAGGTAATGATTATGAAGATGATTTTCAAGTCGTGAATGCTCAAACTGATAATGAATAAAATAAGTATAACCATAAAGATAAGATAGTAGAAGAGAAACTTTGAAGTAAGAAATATTTTGAAGGTGAGCACTCTACATCCTTAGAAGGCATAAAGAGACTCACATTAATAAACAAAAATTTGAATGAGCTATTACAAGAGTATGAAGATAAAGATCATGATGAAACTATATATATTTTAATGAAAGGTGATATTTGGTTAATTATAAAATTCTCCAAGATCTTAGAACTTCTTCCAAAGCTTAGCTCATGATTTTTTTTTCAAGATCACTTCTCAGGAACATAATTAAAAGAAGCAAGGAGACTAAGCGAAGTGGTGACAAGTGAACTGGAAGAAAAGGAGGGACATTGCGAGAAATTAGAAGTTGAGATTGTTTTCCTCAGAAGTGATCTTGAAAAAAAATCATGAGCTAAAGTTTGGAAGAAGTTCTAAGATCTTGGATAATTTTATAATTAACCAAATATCGCCTTTCAGTAAAATAGGTATTGTTTTTAAAGAACATAATAATATGCTTAAGGAAGAATCAAGCTCAAAGACTCTGGAAGACGAAGAACCTAAAATATATGTTAATGTAGTAAAAGGACCAATCAACAATGAAAACAAAGTCATAAATGAAGCTAAGAATTAACAAAGACATTATTCCATCAATAGCACAAATGGAGAGAGGAAAGAAGGAAAGGACCAACAAAGATCTAATCTATAAATGAAAAAATATGGCCTCATGGAAGGAAGTAAATTCTATTCAAGACTCAGAAATGAGTTCAGAAGAATTGATCCACAAAGAAGGTTCATCATATTCATGTACAAAAACTTAGTTTATGGCCATTTATGTTGATGAAATAATTTTGGTCACAAGGAAATAGATTGTAAACCTTATCTAAGAAGTGACTATAATTAAAATAGAAGGAGAGCATCTTATAAGACCCCAATTAATAAATGTGCACGAAATAAATATAGAAATTCTTATGGAGGTGATCACAATTATTTTTCTCCTTTATTTGACTATGTTGAATGCTATAAATGTAATAATTATGGTAACAAAGGAAGTGAATGTAAAATTTGTCCTATGAGGGCTCTCAAACAAAACAAGCAAGAATAATCCACAAAGATTTGGAAAAATAAGCAAGAAAGACAAGAAGAGTGTGGAGTTGTGATGTATGCTCAAAATCAATGAAATCAATGGTATAATAATAGTGGTTTCCCAAAGAATATGTTTGGATATAAGAGAAAGTTTCTATCTCCAAAGAATTACAAAGGAGGAAGCGTTAACTTTGGCAATAATGCTCCAACAAGAATAATTGGAAAAGGGGAAGATTTTTTGGAAATGGGAAATGCAAAATCAAAAAATGTGCTATATGTTGATGGTATTAAACATAATCTCTTAATTTTTAGCAAAATGTGACCAATGAATGAGATCCTATTTCATTTAGATGGTTGTGAAGGAAAAAATGTAGAATTAGGCGAAACTATTGTGAAGGTTATTATAACCTCAATGAATGTATATATAATAAATGCATGGGAAAATGGATGAGATTTATTATGGTACAAGAGAGTGGGTCATCTCAGTTTTGATAACTTTTTCAAGCAAAGTAGAAAGGATGTTTTATAAGATATGCCCCAAATTTCAAAACTAGACAATAATGTTTACAAGTCATGTCAAAATGGAAAGAAATCACGAGTTCAATTGAAGAAAAAGGAGCATTCAACAACAATACATTTATAACCTATTCATAGAGATCTTTGTGGATCCATGAGAATTAAATCTCCAAAAAGTGAAATATATTTATGCTCTCAATTGATGATTATATTGTAATGGAATTGGTTGGTTTGCTAAACGAAAAGTTTGAAGGTTTTGATAACTTCAAATTTTTCAAAGAATAATTTGAAAATGACACGGACTTGAAGTTTAAGTGCTTCGGATCAGACAGAGGATCATAATTCATATCCAATGAATTTAATTACTTCTATGAGAAACATGGGATTAAAATAAAAGTTTCAATAGTTAGGAATCCTCAGCGTAATGGTGTGGCTAAAAACCCAAATGAGATTATTCACGAAATGACCATCGCAATGCTTGATGAGTCAAAAGTGCCAAATAAAAAAATCCCTATGAACTATGGCATGAAAGACCAACTTTTCTTAAAACATTTCAAAGTCTTTGGAAGTAAATGTGTTTGGACAGTTGGAATTGTCTGAATGGTTCGTGGCACTTGGCAGAGACCAATTTTTCTTAAAACATTTCAAATTCTTTGGCAGTAAATGTGTTTAGACAGTTGGAATTGTCTGAATGGTTCGTGGCACTTGGCAGGTTGGCATGTCAACTAGACTAGCATTGAGGTTATATGAAGCAGATCTTAGTATTAATGAGCATGTTGTTCACCCGGTCGCCTGGCTTTTGCAGTGTTCTGTAGAGAAACAAGTATAACCTTGAACAAATATATCTTGTAATATTATAGTCGAAAAAGTTGAGCTCAAATAGTGAAAGTACATATTGTATTTTTGCCTATAAAATTCAGCTCAAATAGTAAAAGCACATATTGTGTTTTTGCAAATAAAATTGAGCTCAAACAGTAAAATCACATATTGTATTTTTGCTTATGGTAAATTCAACCCTCGAAAAACATCCTATACTTGATAATAAGTATGAAAAAAACCATATAAACGACTTATCATTTCGTGAAACGAATTCTTAGTTTAAAAACAGTGTTTCCAACCGTTCAAATAACCTCCATTAATTTAAACGATAAAATCATACGGTCTTCACCGAAACTTTGAAATTGTAAACAACTTACAATGTGTCTCTTCATAATCACTCACTGCGTCAAAGTCATTTCCCCAGTCGAGACTTCGTAGTCGATAACAAAAAAGATAAAATCGTTTTAATCGTCAGTCTTCTCCATTTCGGGTTAGAAATTCGCCTCGAAAATTTAACTGCCAAAAGCCATCTGAAAACTCCGAAGTTTCGAAAATTGTTATTTGCAAATTCTACATTGATATAAATTGATGAGATTATCATTTTAACAACGGATCATTATAATTTCAACAATATTTAGCATCGTTAATATTTGCAATTCGCAATTTAAAAGTAAAATGTATTTTTTATATGATGTATTATTTTTAAATAAATGGAAGAAAAGTTTAGTTTTCGTTAGGATTTTTTTAAATTTTATAGTGGAGTTGGGGATGGAAGTAATTTAGGGGATTAAATTATTTCAAAGGGTGTCTAACTCTTTATACAATTTTATTGATAGCATTTTATTGTGGGTTTATCTTTCCTCTATCAAATAAACAAGCTAGAGTTAAACTCACTTTAATTAACAATTTTTTTTTTTTAAATATTATTGAATTCTCAAATCTAAAACATTATTTTAAATATTTAATCTATATTTTTAAACGAACAATTAATATAAAATATTGATATCGGAAATACAATACATATTAAAGTAATTTTAAGAAAAAAATGAGCTTCAAAACAAAAAAAAATTGTTGTTGTCTAATCATTATAATAATGAACTTTAAAACAAAAGATATACGTGTTTTTAAGTTATATTTTTTGAATTTTTTTTCGGGAATTTAGGGATTTTTTTAACAAATCTTCATCTTTGTTCTTTAAAACTGGTTTTGAGTTCACAAAACTCATGTGGCACAATGATTGTGGAGAAATTCACAACTCACAATTGTGATTCCATCAAATCCCTACGAACAAGCTAAAATGGAAAATATGTAGGGGAAAAGTCCAAAATAATTCATAGATAAAATACAGTAAAAATATGTTAACAAAATCAATTTTAAAAGAACCGATAGTTAATATCATCCATAAAAGTAAATATTTTTAGTGAGAAAATAGTAATTTTTTGCTTATCATATTGTAAGTTTACTCAAATGTGAAATATACATAGTTATTGGATGCATAATTTCATGTTTAACAACTCACAAGTTTACATAATTTTAAGTAGACTTCCATTGAAAAAATTAAAATTTGCATAATTTTGAATAAGCTTATATTGAAAAAACTTTTAAAACAAGTTTTTCATGTATTTTGGATTAATATAAATTTACTCAAAATTATGCAAAATGAAAATATATTTTTTTCATATATTTTCAATTTTTCGGTTATAATTTTTTTTAAAATAAACAAAAATGAAATATAAAAATAATTCCACGCCTCCTTTGGAAGTAACTCGTTTGTGTTAAAACAGGCGTCGTGTGACGAGGTCACGATTCTCTCGGCGGACAGTGAATTTGGTTCCACATTTTGTTCATGTAATTAGATGTTTATGCTTGGTTTTTAATAGTAGAAATGAATCTAGTATTATCAAAAACAGTAGTTTATAACGCGATTTTTTGAAAGTTCTTCAGGTGGATTTTTCCGGTCAAAATTTGTCAGCGATTCATTGGAAACCCAAGTTTGATAACTAGTTTCTGCACAATCAATGGCTTCCAGGGGTTTTTCAGGGCGCTGAAACCAAATATGCAGTTAAAAAACCATTTTAACTGCTAAAAATCAAGATTTAACTTCATTTCTTCAGCCGGATTCCGTCACCGGAATCTCCAAAAAGTCGCATTATAGACAACTACTTATCAAAATAATCCAACCATATATAATTTAGATTTCAAATTAGGTATTTACATAAATTTAAGGAGTGATTTTTTAGATTTTTAGGTGTTAGAATTTAGTAGAAAATTTAATGTGAAATTTTGATTTGTGTTATTTAAACTAGGTTTTTGATTGTATATATGAATTCAGCATCATGCAAAACATTTAAGGTATTTCCATTTCACAGAATTACGCATCTCACACTTGTGATTTCAATAAATTTCTATCAAATTTTAAAAAAATAAAATCAGAAAAACTTTCTTAAAAAAACTTCAAAACTCTAAAACCCACATGTCCAAAACCCACCTGCCCTGTTTAGACTACGCGCAAAGTTAATGGTTCATTTTATGGGAGATGCCATAACAAAGTCAATGGTTGATTTTTAATCGAACGAGATTCCAGGTTCCTAGGCTTGATTTTATGGGAGATGCTATAAGAAAGTCAATGGTTGGTTTTTAATCAGACGAGATTCCAGGTTCCTAGGGTTGATTTTATGGCAGATGCCGTAATAAAAGTCAATGGTTCATTTCTAATCAGACGAGATTCCAGTTTCATAGGTTTCTTCTCTGATGGAGGCTGGCCATGAGACAGTCTGACCAGCAGATAACACAGCCATAATCTCCATAAAATAGAATAGTTGTTAAGATATATACTGTCATTGTGTTTGAATCCATGCATTTTTAACTTCCTCAACGAATGGCGGAAGTTAAGCATTTTGCTTTTCTATCTATTTCAGCGGCTTAGATGATTTCAATGGCTGTAGCGATTGATAATCCCCAGTATGAACATCCCGATCAGATAGGATGCACCAACCAGCAAATTTATACTAATGCTTCAGTGTTTGGGGAAAATCGGTATAGTGTTTTGGAATCTCTCTCCTCAAATATCTCCTCCTCAGATGGCTACGCTGCTTTAACAGAAGAGCAGCATGGAAAATCAGATATTGTCTCTGGTATTGCGGTCTGTCGCAAGTATTTAACTCCAGCCGAGTGCTCAAAATGCGTCACGGAATCGTCGAAACTAATGAAAGCTCTGTGTCTCAATGACACTGGTGGTCGGATTCATCTCGACGGTTGCTTCCTGCGGTACGAGAATTCGAGTAGTTTTGATTGGAAGGTTTTGGACTCTGGGGAGGCCAATTACTGTGCCTCCACAAATGACAGCGATCCTCAGACGTTCTCTCAAAGAGCCAAAGCCTTATCTTCGCAACTGATATCGGACGTTACTTCAAATAACAGTTATGCCGTTGGGCGCTCGAACGATGGCTCGTTATATGGTCTGGCTCAGTGTTGGCCCTCTCTTACGACTAGTAGGTGCCAAACATGCTTGGCAGCAGCTCAGAATCTTTTACTCGAATGTCTTCCCCAGCAAGAAGGTCGAGGTCTCGAGGCGGGTTGTTTTATGCGCTACTCAACTTACGAATTTTTCTCCGATAACCAGACTTCCAGTACGAGATTTCTTAGATTGGATGCAACTTCTTGCTGTTTAATTAACATATGCAGTCTTTGTTGATTCAAGTAGATATAGATTAATTTACATATAATTGCATTTGATTGACATTTTGTTGCAAGATAGGTGGGTGATAATTTCTTGCAAACCCTTTTTACTCCTATGCAGCGATTTGGTTGATCACATCCAGATACAGTCTATGTGACACTGTTTGTCGATTGCTTTGATTTCATTTTGATAGCAGTATCGACGAATCCGACACCGCCGTCGGGGAAATCGCCATCCAAACGAGTGTATATTTTGTTAGGAAGCATCGGGGGAAGTTCAGCTCTCATTACGGCGGTGTGTTGGGAACTGCTCTGTCGATATATCAGACATCGAAACGGCTATAATCGAACAGGTGATTATTTTTTCCTTCCTGCAGTCTGGTGACCTCTTTTAACTAGGTTGTATTCAAATGTTATGAGAAAATTGCTGTCTTGGTGCTTGGCGCAGATGAAAAAGCAATACCTAGGGGCAATTTCGAGCACGGCGCAGATGAAAATGTTCCCGTTCTTTATGACTATGAGGTTCTCAGAAAATCCACTGGAAACTTCCATAGAAACAACATTCTTGGTAAAGGAGGATCGGTAAAGTTTACAAGGTATAATTTTGAAAGTGGATTTGATTAACGGTTTGTCCAAATATATGTTGGGATTTTTCTCGTAAAATTCCAAAAAAATAAAAATTTACACACACAGAGACAATGCTCTGTTTTCTCACAGGGTCTTTTAACACAGCGGAAACATATAAAAAAAAAATTGAGCACACAGGACAGAGTTTACACACCAAGGATTTCTATTAAAAGAAAATGCAGTTACAGATTATAAACTTTCTCTCGGAGAGGGATTCACCACTTGCATTTCACTTCTGAAAAATTACACATAATTTTTTATTTTTTATTTACTCACGCTGCTGCGTAACTCCAATTGCATATTCAGAGCATTACAGTAAGAATTAAATGATTTTACTCACATCTATCCATGCCCTGACTACAGTAATAATTAAATGATTTTACTGACATTTATCCATGCCCATACTCCCAACTCCAATTGCATATTCAGAGAATTACAGTAAGAATTAAATGATTTTACTGACATCTATCCATGCCCTGACTACAGTAAGAATTAAATGATTTTACTGACATTTATCCATGCCCATACTCCCGCTCAGGCAAAATTAAAAACTTCATCAAAAACTTACCAACCACAGTAAATTGCATTTACTGTTTTACTGAGATAAACCGCGGTAGGAAAACTTTTACTTCACGTCAAATTTACTTGTTGGCTTTTGCTTCAATCATTATACTATATGGTTTTGGAAATCCATCGGGTCCAAGCTTCA
Organism: Pinus taeda; assembly: GCA_000404065.3. Classification (NCBI taxonomy): domain Eukaryota; kingdom Viridiplantae; phylum Streptophyta; class Pinopsida; order Pinales; family Pinaceae; genus Pinus; species Pinus taeda. The sequence goes on from APFE030724219.1 coordinate 94,812, forward strand.
TCGCATGGCACACATATGTGCACCTATGGTTTCCCCGATTGCGAAATCCCGATCACAATATGGCCCGATACCTCCGATTATATATATTATAATATATACCTGAAATTCATAAAAACATGAAACATCCACTGGCGGACCCGAAATAATATTAAGCAAAATGTTGAATACCCATCGGGTCCGGGATATCAGGTCGCAACTTATCGCATGGTAAAGGCTGCCCACTTGGTTTTCGCCGATAGCGATATACCGATAGCGATATCGGCGATCGCTCATCGCAAGTAATACCAAAAACTTTATAAGACCCCATTGACACTTCGTCGATGCGATATCGGCGAATCGCACATCGCTTAGTCACCCATCGCTGAATCGCTGGGCTGCTGCACATCGCTGAATCACTGGATCGCTGGGCTGCTGCACATCGCTGAATCGCTGGGCTGCTGCACTCTTTTGCCGATGCGCAGTTGGAATTATTTTTTCAACACTCCCCTTTAATTTCAACTGCTGGGCATTCAATCATACCCAAACATTTTCTCAAAAATTCAAAGCTTTTCTGATCCAGTGGCTTTGTCAAAATGTCTGCTACCTGTTCTTGAGTCCTGCAATGTTCTAGGACAATTTTTCCATTGTTCACCAATTCTCTGATGTAGTGAAACCTTGTATCAATGTGTTTCGTTCTCTTATGAAACACTGAATTCTTCGACAATGCAATAGCTGAGCTATTGTCACAAAAAATCACTATCGCTTTTGCCTGCTCTCGGCCTAAGCTTCTCAACATTCTTCTCATCCACATTGCTTCGCATGCTGCTGATGTAGCTGCCACATATTCAGCCTCTGCTGTAGACAATGCTACAATGGACTGCTTCTTAGAAGCCCATGAAATGGCTCCCGAACCCATGTGAAAAACATAACCAGAAGTGCTTTTCCGATCATCAACACTTCCATCCCAATCGCTATCACTGTATCCAACCAAATCTCAATGTTCTGAGACATTATATAAAATTCCAAAACTTTTAGTGCCTTTGACATACCTCAAAATTCTTTTCGCTGCTTGCCAATGTGCTTCCTTTGGCCTCTCCATGAACCTGTAAATTAAACTAATAGCAAACATTATATCAGGTCTAGTTGCTGTTAAATACATGAGGGTGCCAACTATGCTCTTGTACAAGCTAGGATCAAAATCCTTGCTGCTGTCCTCTTTGCTGAGTTTTAATCCCATTACTGTGGGAGTGATCGCTGCCTTGCACTCTTGCATATTAAATCTGCCTAGCACTTCATTTAAATATCTCGCTTGAGAGATAAAAATTTCTTTTTCATTTTGATCTACTTCTATTCCTAAGAATTATCTCAGCGAACCCATGTCAGTCATTTCAAATTCTTCTTTCATGACTGATTTGAAATTTTTAGTGAGCTGATCATCATTACTTGTGAAAATAACATCATCAACATATAACACCACAATTAAAATCTTACCATCCTTTTCTTTGATGTAGACGCTGGGTTCTCCCTCACATTTGTCAAACTCATTTTCGAGTAGATAGAAATCTATCCTACTGTACCATGCTGTTGGTGCTTGTTTGAGCCCATAAAGAGCTTTCTTCAATCTGCCTACTTTGTGTTCTTGGCCTTTCCTCTCATATTGTAGAGGTTGTTCAATATAGACCTCCTCATTTAACACTCCATTTAGGAATGTTGACTTCACGTCCATTTGGTAAACTTTCCATTTGTTTTGTGCTACTATGGACAGCACTGCTCTCACGGTTTCCATTCTTGCAACCGGTGCAAAAGTCTCCTCATAATCTCTCCCATACTGCTGTTTGTACCCTTTGACAACCAGCCTTGCCTTGTGCCTTTCAATTTTTCCTTCAGCATGGCACTTGGTCTTATAGACCCATTTAACTCCAATGACTTCTTTACCTTTTGGTAGCTCAACCAAATCTCATGTCTTGTTTCTCTCTATGGCATTCATTTCCTCATCCATAGCTTCTATCCATTTTCTATCTTTGATTGCATCTTCGAAATGAATAGGGTCATCAACATGACAATACAAGGCAAATAAGGAATTCATTCCTTCATCATAAATGTCACTCAAGTTTCTAAATTTCTTACCTATTTCATTCGGTGTGCAAGTGCTTGAAGATGCACTTGAATTTCCACTTTGTGGTGTGCGTAGAGAAGTACTCTCATTTCTCCTCAATGGTGTTCCTTGCTGTCCTGGTGTTGGCACTGCTGTTTGGGGATGCATTTCAGCCACCTCTTCATCATCTTCATCATGAGACAAACAGTTTTTAACATTCACTGTTTTCTCTATGCTTCCATCCCAAGCTTCCTCCTCTATAAATTGAACATCTCTGCTCACAAAAAACTTCTTGGTAGATGGGATATACAACCTGTAAGCTTTGAATTCTTCACTGTATCCAATGAAAAAACATTTCTCCCATTTGCTGTCCAACTTCCTCCTTAGCTGATCTGGAATGTGTGCATAAGCCACACATCCAAAAACTTTCATGTGTGTGACTCCTTGCTTTCTCCCACTCCATGCTTCTTTCAACACTCTATTCATCACTGCTTTTGTAGGACACTTGTTCAAAATATACGCTGCACAATTTACAGCTTCAGCCCAATAATCATTTGGCAAATGCTTTGCCTTCAACATGCTCCTCGCCATATCCATGATGGTCCTATTCTTCCTTTCAGCAACTCCATTTCGCTGTGGGGTGTACCTAGCTGTGAATTGCTTATGAATTCCATTTTCTCTACAAAACCATAGGAATTCTTTGGAGATATACTCACCTCCTCTATCTGTTCTCAAAACTTTGATATGCAGGCCACTTTGGTTTTCAACAAGTGCTTTG
>APFE030724219.1:113949-155537 GCA_000404065.3 Pinus taeda
GGGTCACGTGATCACAAAGGATGGAATTGCAGTGGATCCGGAAAAGATAAAAGCTATAATGGAATGGCCTGTTCCAAAAGATGTAGCAGACGCCCGATCCTTCATGGGATTAGCTGGGTATTATAGGAGATTCGTGGAAGGTTTCTCTAAGGTGGCATTTCCCATTACCTCACTGCAGAAGAAAGGAAAATTGTTTCATTGGACCCCAAATTGCCAGAAAAGTTTCGAGCAATTGAAACATCTGCTCACCACAGCACCTATTCTGAGTATAACTGATCCTAATAAATATTACGTAGTATGTACGGATGCTAGTAAAGAAGGATTGGGAGGGGTCTTGATGCAAGAAGCCAGGGTGATTGCTTACGAGTCTCGAAAATTAAAAGAACATGAGCAGAAATATTCTGCTTATGACTTAGAGTTGGCTGTCGTTATACATGCCCTGAAGATGTGGCGGCATTATCTCATAGGCAGGAAATTTTTGCTGCATACCGACCATTACAGCTTGACCAATTATTTCAGCCAACCTACCTTAAACGCTAGGCAAGCAAGGTGGGTGGACTTTCTAAGCGGCTTTGACTTTGATATAAAACATTTGCAAGGGAAGGAAAATAAGGTGGCAGATGCCTTGAGTCGGAAAATACAAAATTTGTATGTAGTTTCCATTAGTGGGTGGAAAAGTCCCTTTCTGGAAATTATAAAGGAAATTGCAGACCAAGATACTGAATATCAGCAATTAAAATTGCAAATACAGCAATCTGCTAGAGAGGACAGCCAACAAGAATATGAATTAGATAACGCTAGAAGGATTTATTTCAAGAAAAAATTGTATGTGCCTAATCAAAAAGCAGAATTAGAAATCTGATTATGGATGAATTTCATGTTAGCCATTACGCGGGTCATCCGGGTTATCAAAAGATGATAACAGCAATCTGGAAAGAATATTTCTGGCCTGGAATGAAGAAAAGCATTGTCCAATACATGTCACGGTGCTTAGAATGCCAGCAGATTAAAGCAAAACATCAGCACCCAGCAGGATTGTTACAACCACTGCCAGTTCCGGAATGGAAATGGGAAATCATCTCCATGGACTTTATTACGGGATTACCCAAAAAAAAAAGGAATAATGACTCCATTTTCGTGGTAGTGGAAAAACTGAGTAAGGCTGCACATTTCATACCGGTGAAATCTACATATAGAGATGCACAGATCGCTCATATTTTTATGCAGAATGTATTCAAGTTACATGGACTTCCAAAAACAATAATTTCCGATCGTGATGTGAAATTCACATCAGCATTTTGGAAAACACTGTTTGCTGAATTAGGAACTCGACTAAATTTCAGTACAGCATACCATCCACAAACTGATGGGCAAACGGAACGAGTGAATCAGATGGTGGAGGATATGTTAAGGGCTTATGTCATGCAACAACCCACAAGGTGGGAAGATTACTTACATCTGGTAGAGTTCGCGTATAACAACGGTTACCATACCTCAACGCAAATGATTCCATTTGAAGTTATGTACAGTCGGAAATGTCGTACACCCACTAGTTGGGGAGGACCGGAAGATAAATTGAGTCTAGGTCCTGAGATGCTGAAGGAAATGGAAGATATGGTAAAGAGGGTACGTATTAATTTGAAAGCTGCCCAAGATAGGCAAAAGAACTTCACTGATCGGAAGAGAAGGTTTAAAGAGTTTCAGGTTGGGGACCATGTGTATATTCCAATTCAGGCCAAAAGAAGTACCTTGCAGTGGAGTGGATGCGCTAAACTGGCACCCCGATATTGTGGACCCTTTCAAATTTTAGCAAGGGTCGGACCAGTAGCTTATCAACTGGCCCTGCCAAGTCACATCCGAATCCATAACGTGTTTCATGTTTCTGTCCTAAAGAAATATGTGTATGACCCTAAGCATTTAATCCGATGGCAAGAGATTCAGGTGGGTGATTGTTATGATAAAATTCAGCAAGAATTATATATGAAAGAGAAAACTAATTCACGGAATTGTGTATTGCAGGTCGAGCCGGAAGGAGAGGTTCTGGTCGAACCGCTGAGCATTCTCGACCGGAGAGAAATGCAGCCGTGGAAATGAGTTATTACCCAAGTTAAGGTTCAATGGCGACATTTTGGGCCTGACGAGGCCACTTGGGAAGATGAGGAATTAATGAAAAGGACCTATCTAGATCTGTTCGGGTCTGTGAGACACCGAGATGGTGTCCAATCTCAGGGGGAGGAGATGTAATGACCAAACATTTTACGTAAATAAATTACTTATTTACCCTTATAGGTGAATATAAAACAGAGATTATTATTTTCTTAAAAATTATGGAAATATTATTTGTTCAAAAATTGAATAATATGAATTGCATAATATATGTGTACACAGTAACTTTATGTGAAAAGTTATTTTCTCTTCTTGCTTAAAGATAAAAGAAAAACAGTTGCCAGCATACTAGGGGAAAACCCTAATTGTTTTCTCTTTCCCATAGAAAAGGGGAAAGAGGAAAAGACCCGAGTTGTTAGAGGAACAAACGGGAAGAAAAGAAAGGGCACTGGAGCAGAAGAGAGGAGGGCTACGTCTGGTGAGGACCAGATAGCACAGGCACATTTGTGCTTCATATTGCTGAGGCTGTGGCCGGCAAGAGAGCTTGGGGGCGAGACTCAGTTTGGAGGATTGGTCTCGTGGCTGGGAGGATATCAAGCATTAAATCATCTTCTACATGTTGTAGAAGCGCAGAGGATAGAGGACAAGGATACACAGGTAAGTATTTTCAGTTTCCATAAAATCTGGAAGATTAGATATTACCTTGTATTCCTGAGAGTTTGATTATGATTACTGTAAGTATTACTTTTAGGCTGTGAATCAGAACCTGGGATATTACTGAAATCAATACTGGTAACGAATAATGTCTTTGTTCTATATATATATATAACAAAAGAAAGAAAACAGAGAATGAAAACCTGAACATTATCCAGTACTTTACTTTCTGACAATTCAAATTGTATTCAATAAAAGAGACAGTAATTATTAAGTGCAAGAATGGAACAGAATGGTTCCTAATTGCCATTAACTGGGTATGAAAACAGGGATATAGTTAATCATATCTGTACTATGTAAATAGCACCGGAAATAGCAATTTATACCTGACGAAGAATTCAAAGAGAAGTGACTCATACTTTGCCAATAACGATACAAGTACTGAAAGAAGTGAACGAAATAATACACATATACTTGGAACGAGTTACATTACAGGGTTTAGCAACTAAAGAAAACAATTACTGTGTACTGTAAAATATATATTGCAAGGTCAATGACAATACAAACCCTCTCGGGAATCATAAGTTTAAATATATAATGCAAGAACAACACAGTAATGGAACCATAACATAAACATTGTCGAGACAATCGCCGACTATATCAACTGTAGATTAAGTGGCTGGCGGAATACACAGGTGGGTACCACCTGGTAGCATGGAGCTACAGTATGGCGTCGAGACAAAAATTAATTAAACCAGGGAATCATATTAGCTGCTCTGGAAGTAAACTCAGTAAGATGATATAGTAAGGAGATCAATACTGAAGAATTATGGCCTGAGCGCTCAATAGTTCAACATCATCGAATGATGAGGAACATTGATGACCCACGTGGAAGCGGGATCATCATCGAGGCGTAACAGGCTTTTCCCCTAAATAACAACACATATACATAACAGAATCATAAAGAAAGGTCAGTCGCTGGCCATTATCAAACAATAATAGGCATTTTCATCATTGTCAACTTATTTATATATCATTTAATCATCAGAGAGACGACAGTCCTTGAGGGAGTAGGGCCGTTAGTCAAAATCCACAGAGCATTTCATTAAACGAAATAAATAACAAATATGTAATTATGAAAAGACTCGGTGGCTCGTAGGAAGCAACACCGCTTATTATTAGAACATAAACATGTCAAAACATTAACAATGCATTAAGAACAGTAACATTCGAAGACCTGTTCGGGCAATTTGGGACAAACCCAGAAATCATAATGCATTAACCTGTAGCCAAATAACACTGAGTTCATTACACAACACATCGTACTGAGAAATCGAATAATTACAATAAAGTGCAGAGGTTAATCGAGTGTAGAGCTCGACCCCATAGATCTGAACTCTCGAACAGTTTCAGAGGAAGGTCGTAAATAAATACAACCCTAAGAGACAAGCTACCCATTCGACGACCTGGGATTAAACCTTAGGACAAATGATAAACATTGAACGAAAAGAGAAGCCCTGCCGAAGAGGAGTCATTACGCCAAGCTACAATAGATTCGAAAAGAACCCTGACAGAGGAAGAACAATAATAAGCCAGACTCCGAGATTAAGAAGCCAACAAATCTTTTGGCGGTAGAACTCTTACCTGGATAGGAGTATTGACGGCTGAAACCCTGCACCATCCTCGTCACCGCGGCTTCAATGGACTGCTACCCTGTTCCAGCCAGCATTGAACGAGGTAGTTAGCATATTCACAAATCACAGTGGAAAGAAGAGCTAATACAGTAACGAGATTAAGGAGAGGCGTATTACCTGTCTGCAGATGGGAGTTCAAGGTGGAAGACAATGATGGCTTCATCGTCAACCAAGCTCGTCTCTGTAACACCTTCAAAGGCACCGATAAGATGAGCCAGGATAACCTACGCTAATGGAATCCTGGTATGGAGGCGACGCCGAAGAAAGGAGCTGCTCGGTGGAGCTGGAGCAGCGTGCAAATGACCAAAACCGCATGAAGGAAACCCTAAGTACCTTACCGCCAAGACGCCTCAATCCTCCACCGTCCGATTGTTAGAAATCATCCTGGTCGTCGGTTACTGTGGGGATCCCGAGGGAAGGTGTAGCGGGACTGTAACATTAAATTCCACAGCTACCGAACCCAAAATGTCAGTGGAGAGGATCAATGGCGTGGACCGAGGAGCCAGCTGTCTCATGCAGAACACCTCGACATGCCGCCAAACTGATAACTATGCGTTATATAAATGACCAAGGACAATCAAACGTCCTGTTTTCTGCCAAAGGACAGATATGCCGGGTTATTGCGTTAATCATCATATCAGTTATTACATTAATCAAATTACCATTATGATATTATCGTGTAGATGCATAGGTAATATTTATTTATTTATTTATTTATTTTTTTTTTTTTATGTAATGTTAATGTGTAGAGGGATATGACATTATGTTTTATAAAACAAAATATTTTTTAACACTTACTACACACAATCCTAAAAATTGCTTGATGTGCTTTTATACATATACAGGAATGCATATTGATACAAACAACACTATGATAGAATTATATAAACATATTACCAAACCACTTTCATTTTTTTTAAATGTACTCTATGACACCCAAAAATTATAATTGTCCCTATGCAACGCGGTGCCAGCTACCATCTTCTTAAGATTAAATTAAAAAATAATTACAAAACTATTTTACCATTTTTACTATTGATTCAAAATAATTAGATTCCACCCACAATCTTCATTCACACTAAATTTGATTTCATTTATGAACCACAACCCTAGATTTAATTTATGAATTCCATAACAACCATTCCTTTACAATGGAGATCAAGCTAAGTAATTATTTTTATACAACACAATTTACATTTACATTTTCATGGTTTTACTTTTTTCAGTTTAGCATGAAATTTTAATTTTAATTTAATGAATGGTATTAATATACCTATAGTGTTTGCATGTATCATTATATGGTGTAGTTATAAGACGCGCCACTTGCTGTGCTCATTGGCATACTAAGCACCTGTCAGCACAGATATTTATTATAGTAAAGGATGTTATCAAACATTATTCTTGGTGCATCTTGTATGATGTCTAATTAAAGTCGCATGTTCATTACAGTAGTATTAGATATTTATACAATACATGTATTAATATATTTTGTAATATTAATGAAATGTATGAAAATGCATTTTTTTAGGCATACAATTCAATTAATGGTGGCTTAGCGAACAATATATTGTGGGGTTAAATCATGTGGGTATTTTTAGATTTGATGTTGTTTTTTCCTTCCATTTATGATGTGTTTATATGGGATTATATTAATTTTGTTTTGATGTTTCTAATTATATTATGCATAATAATGTTGATGTCAAAACAAATAGGTTGTCATGTGTATTAGTGCTTGCATAAAAGTGATATATATGGACACATTTTGTTGTTTCATTTTTTTCGAATTTATTGCATGTATTAATTTGTTGAAGAATCAAGTTATTAAAAAATGATATCATGTATCATCAACACACCACACCAAAGGCCAAGTTTTTTATTTTCAATGTGTCATGATGTTGTATAGAAAGCAAAATTTGACAATGTTGTTTTGTCTAATTATAACTGCACCACCCAGAGTACAACTTGTGATAGCATCGCTGGTGATGCATCATAGAACACATTCCCATCATAGATGGCATGTTTAGTCAACACATGCATCTTAAGACTTTTTAACAAATTTATAATTTAATATTGAACAAATATTATTAATAATAATTACTATAGATTATACTTTTTTATATCTATTAAAGGTTTCTCAATTAATCAAGGATGGCTACAAAAGTAGAAAGTCAATACATATATATTTGTACATGTTTGAGGGCTTGAGAGAGGGAGTATATTATGTTTCTTCCGATTATTACTATTTCAATTAAAATATTGGTTTCTTTGACATCAAAGGTAGGGGGAGACTACTTATATCCAAGATAAAGTTCGGAAAATGAAGATTGTTGAAAATATTGTTTTTGGACATATGGTGCCGCATTTGTATACCCTATCATTAAAGAAATTTTAACTTCAATTACATAGATAAAATGGCACCATATGGCATATGGTTGTAAATTATATTCCTTGACTTTTCCAACATTATATGGTACTCCATCTAATTCGATAGGAATGAGGAGATATGAAATATTTGTCAACATGACCCAACCAAAGTACAAGCAAGTTGACATGAACATTTTCACAAAGTATATGAGCTCATTTGCATGCAATTCAAGAAATAATAGATACAATGTTGCAACAGAAGCTAAGGGATAATTTTTGGGGTCATTCTTGGAGTTTAAACGTGGAAGAAAAAATTTGATTTATTTGGCCAACATATCATCTGGGAATTTTTCGCTATAAACTTTATTTTGGTATGTTTTAAAATGTGAAGCTCAAAGAATATAGCTTGAAGATATTCATGTACCTTTGTTTCAAGGTTTAGGCCTTTCTTTGATATAATTTCATGGATATGGTTTAAGGATGTTAGGCTTGTTGAATGCTCCTAAAATCTTCTTCAAATATCTTATCTTCTCATTTTCACTATAACTTTTGTTATGGGATGTTTTAGACTGCAAAACATGGAGGACATATATATAAGATTAAATGTAATTTTGGGTCAAATTACAGACCCTGATACACTATAATTTAGAAGATACTCTCTAAGCAATTTAGGCTTCTTGAATTCTCTTGAAATTTTCTTCAAACATGTTAGCTTAGTATTTTTTCTATATGTATCTTTTTATGATGTTTCAAAATATTAAAATTCGAGGAGATAGAGGAGAGATATCATGTGACCTATGGTTCAAATTTCAAACTCTATTTTGCTACAATTTCGAAGATAATATTTAAAGAAGTTAATTTTATTGAATTCTCATGAAACATGCTTCAAACATGTTAGCTTGTCATTTTTGCCAAAAATTTGTTTGTAATAAGTTTTGGACTATGAAATTTGTATCGGATAGAGAAGTTAAACCTAGGTACATGTGATAGGAATTTCAGAGACATATCTGAAAAATTGGATATATGGCATGTTGTGAAAACTTATTCTTGGGAATATTCCAAAAGAAACAAGTTTTGGGAGAAGTAGAATTGGTGAAGGATGAAGTAGTTGGTAGAGTTGATCAAGAAAGATGCAACTAATAGAGATAGTGAAGAAAGAAAGTAGACTAAGTGAATTAGGTTCGTTCCTATGAATATTTTAAAAATTAAAGATGGGTGCTTACAAAGAAATAGAGGGGATTTGTGTCTCCTATAGGTTGCTTCCTAGAAATAGATAGAGGGGATTGGTGTCTGATATAGATTCATGCCTATAAAATAGTAGATGGGAATGGTGTCTCATGTAGGTTGGTACCTGCAAAGAAACAAAGGTGATTGGTATTTCATGAAGCTTGGTGCCTACAAAGAAGCATATGACATTCATGTCTCAGGTAGGTTTGTGCCTACATAGTGGTAGAGGGGATTGGTGTCTCCTGTAGGTTGGTACCTACAAAGTATCAGAGGGGATTTTTGTTTGTAAGATATTTCATATAAAAATAATTTTGGTTTTTTCACATAAGGGTTTTAATGTATATCTTGTTTTACCTAATCAATTTATGAGATTGATGCCATCAAATAATTGTCATTATAAAGATTCACCCCCCCTATCCTTATAATTGTGATTCCAACAATGGAATTAGAAGAAGTTCCTTCAAAGGAAGTCTAACCACTCGAATGTAAAGCTTAGAGTAACAAATGACTAGCAAGGATAATAGAGCCCCTTCCTTTGATGGAACAAATTAAACCTTTTGGAAGATGAGGATGAGAGCATGTAACACGCCCTCCTGGGTCTACCCAAAGTAACCATGTTAACTGGGGTAAACATGAGATGAGAGGCTACTATTATCATATTCGAACTCCTATGTCACCTTAAGGAAGTGGAACCGACGGAGCATCACACACTATTAGGTCGCTAGACTACTAGTGTATCCTCCTATTGTTATTAGTGCAACCCCCTTATTGTATTTTTATGCCCATGTAGTCCCCATATTTTTATTATTGTGCCCCATAGAATCCCACTGTTGTTATTCTTGTGCCTTTAGAATATTATTGTTATGTCAGCTATGATTATATTGTGACCCCTTAGACTCCTATATATAGAAAGGAGGTATTTTCATTTGTATCATCCAAGAATTGTTTATTTGTGTAATGTAAAGGAGGTTTTATCCCTCGAAGAGGATTATTTGGAAGTCATTGTTCTCTCTTTTCTTCAATTTTGTGAGCTGGTTGCATAACATTTGGTATCAGAAATTGGATTCTAGGGTTGCGTTTCTCCAAACATGTCAACACGGAATTTTCACTATAATTTTGTTTCTACGACATTTTAGAAGCATAAATTAAAACCCATTTGATCCAAAATCGTGGTGAAGCTTGAGTCTGAATTTCAGATATTGTATCCTTGTATGTTCGAATATATGATCCAATGAAGTTAGGTTTTTGCAAGCTCCCGAATTACATCCCAAACAAGTGACCTTGGGAAAATCATCATAACTTTCTCTCTGACCATCAGATTGAAATTTCATAAGAAGTTACAAAAGGATGACCAACTATAGTGTTCATTCTATCGTTTTTAGGTCTGAAGGTCAAAACAGTGACACGTTGTAGATCATACAAGTCTGCTCTATGGAAACAGTCTATAATCAAGCCATCATGGGAGATTTGGCATAACTATTCCTTGAAGAATCTAGTATTTATCAGATTGGTGGGTTTGGAAAGAGGAATTAGAGGGCTACCACGGGCAGAAATTTCAAACATTTGAGATCTAAAATTATAGAGATACAACAGATTCAATATAGAGCTCCTTCAAAGCGCAAAAAAGTGTGTAGTTTTTTTTTTTAATTTGCATAAGTTTGGTTTGAAAAATTAGTTTGAAGTGATTCAAAGGGCATAGTGATGCATAATTATCATTAATTAATTCCCCGAAGAAAGAAAATGGAAACCACTAGTAAGCAACCTTAAATATCTACCATGACTCATGAAGAAGAGGAAGAAATGCAACATGACATATCAAAGTTACGAGACCAAGTGCAAGAAATGTCACTCTCACAAAGAGTAACAAAATCTAAGATGGATGGTTTAAAGAAAGGAATGGAAGCTAAGATGGATGGTTTTGAAGCAAAATTGAAAGAAAACATTGAAGATTTGAAGAAAGACATGGAATGTTTGAAAGGAGGTTTGGCAAAGCTGTTACATGAAATGCTTCCTAATGGTGAAAATGTAGTAGTGGAAACTCATGATGAGAACAAAAGTAACGTTGATGACAATTTCCTAGCATCTAATGTTGGATTGAAGAGTCACCATGTTCCAAAGATCGATATGAGGAAGTTTGATGGAAAAAGGATCCCGTAACATGGATACTACAGACGGAGCAATATTTCGATCTCCATAGTGTGAAAAACACACAAACGGTATGCATTTTAACATTATATTTGGAACCCAATCAGTTTGTATGGTATTGATGGATTTGCTCACGTAAATAAATCGTAACTTGGTCAATTTTTATGTAGGAAATAATAGCACATTATGATGATACCTAAAGAAACAACTTCTTTAACTAATTGATAAGTCTCAAACAAAAGGGTACGATGGTGGATCACATTGAGGAATTCCAAAAATTGAATATAAGGGTAAAATATATTCTAGAGGAACACAATATTGATGTGTTCATAGGGACTTCAAAAGGATAAGATCCAACATGAGGTTTTCCTTTGGGAACCTGATTCATCGGAGAAGGCATTTAGGTTAGCAAGAAAAGTTTAAAGCAAAATTATGGTAGCAAGGAAGCCTACCACTCATAACTACAAAGATGTAAGTGTTGTTGCCCCTAACCTTCCAAAACCAAAAAGGTTGACACCACAACAATTGGAAGAAATAAAAGCAAAATGGCTTTGTTACCATTGTGATAGCAATTACACTAAAGGTCACAAGTGTGCTGAGAAGAAATTATTTTACATAGATTGTGAAGTGGAGGAAGAAAAGGAACAAGAAACATCACAAGAAGAGGATATACACCAGGAACCAAACCTAGAGAAAGACAAAATGAACCCAACCATATCTTATAATGCATTGGCAAGAATTACCACTCCTCAAACCCTCAATATAGAAAGAAATATCGAGAAGAAAAAGGTAATAGTGTTGATTGATTAGGGTAGTATCGATAATTTTTTCATTGTAAGATAGCGAAGGAATTGAATTACTTCCTATATCTAGCACAAGAGTGTCAAGTGATGGTTGCAAATGGAGGAACCATAAATTCCTCTAGAAAGTTCCATAATATAAATTTATCCATGGGATAATATGTACAGAATATTTCAATGCTTTCCATTCCAATGGGTGGTGCTGATGTTGTACTAGGATTCCAATGGCTACAATATTTGGGTACGATAGATTTTAATTTTCAAGAACTTTTCTTGAAATTTTCTTGGGAAGGAAAGGAAGTTGAATTAAGGGGTATCACAGGTAAACCAAGAAGATAATAAGCTCTAACAATACGAGAAAACTTCTAAAGAAATAACAATAGGGCATGATTGCACAATTATGTGCACTAGAGGTTCCCACATCGAAATCATATATATCTCCAAATCTCCAAAAAGTTTTTGATAATCATTCCAAGATATTTGAGACTCCCAAAGGCCTCCCACCTATTCGTGATCATGATCATGATATTCATTTGATTCCAAGAAATTTTCCTCCAAACATCAGGCCTTACAGATATCCATATGCCCGGAACAGTGAAATTGAACGTACGGTTGTAGAAATGCTAGAGGTTGGTATAATTCAACCTAGTCAAATTTATTTCTCTACTCTAGTAGTATTGGTGCACAAGAATGATGGACCATTGCACATGTGTCCGAATTATAGGGATCTCAACAAACTCACTATTAAAGATAAATTTCTTATTCCTTTCATTGATGAAGTGCATGAAGCAATTTATTTCAACAAGTTAGATCTTCGTTCAGGATATCATCAAATCATAATGAAAACTGAAGAAATTCTAAAAACAACATTTAAAATGTTGTTATTAATTTTGTTGATGCCTTTTGGCCTTACCAATGCACCTTATAGAGTTTAAGGTTTGTTGATTCCATTTTCAAACCATTAGAAAATTTGTGTTACTATTTTTTGATGATATACTAATCTACAGTAAGTCTTGGAAGGATCATGTTCAACATGTTCATATAGTGCTAAAACTATTGCAGGAGAATTTTTTTTATTCAAAAGCCTCCAAATGTTTCTTTGGAGTACAAGAGGTGGAATATATGGGTGATATTATATCTCATGAAGGTGTTAAGGTAGACCATAGCAAAATTAAATTCATTAAGGAATGGAAAATCCCCACATCCATAATGTATTTGCGAGGATTTCTGAGGTTGATAGGGTATTGTCGCAAGTTTTTAAAGAATTATGGGAGAATAACAGCACCTCTAACAACATTACTGAATAAAGATGCATTTACTTGGACTCTTGAAGCAATTAAGGACTTTGAACATCTTAAAGAGGCAATGTGCCAAGCACTAGTCTTAGCTATGTCAGATTTCACAAAAGCCTTTATTGTGGAATGTTATGCCTTGATAAATGGAATTGGTGTTGTTTTAATGCAAGAAGGAAGACCCATTGCTTTCGAAAGTCATACAATCAAAGGAAAGTATTTACACAAAGCTATTTATGAGAAGGAAATGGTGGAAATACTACATACACTTAAGATATGGCAACCTTACCTAATGGGAAGACACTTCAAGGTATAAATGGGTCATGATAGTCTTAAATACTTTTTAGAACAAAGATTATCTTCGGAAGAGTAGCAAAAATAGGTCACAAAGATGTTGGATTATGACATTGAGATCATTTACAAAAAAGGGAAGCAAAATGTTGTTGCAGATGCACTCTCAAGAAAGGATGAGGATGTGGAAGCATTGTTTTGTGCCATTTCTATTATCCAACCAAATTTTATAAATGAAGCAAGGAATGAATGAAATAATAATTAAGAAGTGTGGGAATGCATTCAAAATTTGTAGCAAGATCCCAGTACATCTGATACATTTATTTGGAAAAATGATTCATTATGGTATAAATATTGCTTATACCCCTGTAAGAATTCCCAATTTAAACAAAATATTCTACTGGAATTGTACACCTCTCCTTTAGGAGGGCACTCAGGATTTTTAAAAACTTACCACAAGGTTAAGAAGGATTTTTTTTTCAATGGCCTTAAATTTGATATTCAAAAGTTTTTGGTGGAATGTTTGGTCTTCCAACAAAATTTAGTTGAGACAATTAAGACCTCGGGTCTGTTACAACCTTTATCCATTCCAAGTGAATGTTGGGAGGAGGTTTCAATAGATTTTATCACAGTTTTACCCAAGTCTGAAGGAAAGAGTCTCATCATGGTGGTAGTTGATAGACTTACCAAGTATGCACACTTTTGTGCATTATCTCATCCATTTAAAGATGGTACAATTGCTACTACATTTATGGAAACAATTCAAAAGCTATGTGGAAACCCAAATATTATTGTAAGCGACAGAGTTCCCATTTTCACTGGAATTTTTTGGATATAATTATTTTCTTTCTTGGATACTTAGTTAGCTCATACCTCTTCTTATCATCCCTAATTTGATGGACAATCTAAGATAGTGATAAAATGTTTGGAAGCATATCTTCGTTTCTTTGTATCTAATAAACATACATAATGGCTCAAGTGGTTCCCTTTGGTTGAATGGTGGTATAACACTCATTCCATATTGCAACAAAAATGACCCCATTTATGGCACTTTATGGATATCATCCGCCACCTGTCACATCATATTTAAGAGAAAATTATAAGGTTCAAGAAGTAGAAGATCACATTGAGCATCAACAACAAGTTCTCCAACTCTTAAAGGATAACCTCACTTTTGTGCAGAATAGAATGAAACAACTTGCATATCAACATCACAGTGAAAGAAATTTTGATTTGGTGACTGGGTATTTCTATGACTACAACCATACAAACAAATGTCCCTCAGGCAAGCTAATAAGGATAATAAATTGTCACCAATGTGTTATTTTTTTACAAGGTGTTACAAAATATTTGTACTATGGCATAAAAATTGGAGCTTCCTACATCTTCACAAGTGCACCTAGTTTTCCATGTGTCATGCTTCAATAAGGTTATAGGTGACAATCTTTGAGTTCAAACAATGTTGCCCACACTTGACGAGGAAGGAAAAATCATATTGGAACCCGAAGTAGTCACAGAAAAAATAAATCGACAACTACAAAATCGATCAATTTCAGAGTATCTCATCAAGTGGAAGAACTTAACCGCTGAAGATTCCACATGGGAGGATGACAATTTTATACAAAAGCATCCAAAACTACTCAAGCACTGAGGACAACACTTTTATGAAGGAGAGGGGAATTTTAGGTCCCTATACTACTAGTGTATCCCTTTATTGTTATTAGTGCAACCCCCTTATTGTATTGTTGTTCCTATGTAGTCCCCATATTGTTATTATTGTGCCCCATAGAAGCCCACTAATTTTATTGTTATGTTTGCTCTGATTATATTATGACCCTTAGAATCCTATATATAAAAAGGAGGTATTGTCATTTGTATCATCCAATAATTATTCATTTGTGTAATGTAAAGGAGGTTTCCCCCTCGAAGAGGCTAATTTTGAATTCATTGATCTGTCTTTTCTTCAATTTTGGGACCTAGTTGCATAACATGCACAATCATCTAACATGGTCAACAGAACCCTTAGGAGACAAGTTAGCCACTCAGATAAGTTGTCCTTGTGTCCCACTACCATTCTGGATCCCTTAGGGCATAGTCTCTCCCATGATATGGTCAAGTGAGAGAAAAGAAACTAAAGTCGCTCTCATAGGCTTGCCTGCCAACGAGTCTTAAACAAAATTGCTAGTTTTCTGCCAATGACCCCAAGATTTAAGCCACATTTCTAGCCCATAATCGCGGCATCTTCCTAGAACTTCCAACAATATTCAAAATTCATTAAAGACATGATAATAATGCTTATCAATCAAAATCAAACTCGGGACTAGGCCAGACCATCCCCAACTCGGATTGACATTTTGTCAAACACTTGGAATCAATGCAACTTACGGGTCTAGGATACAAGACAGAGAATAAAATACTGCAAAAACTTATGAATCATAACCAGAAGGATCACCTCATTCTCCATTGAACTACTACATCAACAATTAGGTCTCGCATTTATCTATTTAAAAGTTACAAGTAAATACATGAAATAACCATGACATGAACCAGTCATTTAGTCATGCTTATAACCAACATAAAACCATGTAAATATCATACATAAGAAAACCATTAAATCTAACTATAAATCCATGCAAAATTAAGAGAACTTAGCTTTTATTGATCATAGGCAACTCTAACCAAGTTCAAAACTTCCACGTACTAGCCGACCATAGACATGGCTGAACCAAATCTCTCTTTCAACCAGTCACCCCCATGCCATATTCCAAGCATGAATGTGGGATCTCATAGAATAACCAATCCAAGAACAACCAAGGGAATCGAGAGGTTAAACCACCTCCACCGTCATCAAACCATGATCACACCAAAATCGGTGCTCCAATCACAACCGAACAGAACTTGAAATTCTATCTGGAATCCATCATTATCCTTGAGGATTTTTCCATCTCCTTGTCTCTCAGGATTTACCGCAATCCAAACCCGGATCACTAGGTCATAAACCGAGACATCTCCCTCAAGCTTTATCGTGTATCCCACCAAAATCAGTCAAGGGATTCCTAGGCCTTTGGGAATTGAACTTGAGACCACCTTCGCCCTGGATTTCGAAATCCATCTGGTAGACCAATGCTCAAAAAACAAAATAAACATCCCAACATGCCATGGCATCTAGAAAAAGGAAAGGCTAGGTTGAAAACCATTGTCATAACCCAGCAAAACCATGCCACTGATAGCAAGATAACCATACACCAACATGAAAAACCATGCATTTACAAACCTACTTGGAAACCACACATGAAAAAGGTTACCTGCAAATATTAATGTTGAGGTTTCTTGATCTTGCTTTCGTTCTTTGATCCTTTCTTGCTTTCCTTTTTTCCTTTGACTGCTTTTTCTCTCCTTTGCTTGATTTTCCTCTCCTTTTCTTCAAGACTAGAATGCTCCAAGAAAACTCTAGGTGACCAAGAGAGTGAGAGAGAAAGAGAGACGAAAATGAGAGAGCTCCAAACTTAAATTGACAAAACCTTACCAAATAATCCTCATAAACCTTTTTATTAATGAGGCCTTTATTTCTTCATTTTCCATTATTTTCCTTGAATTTCCTTCTCACATGCAATCTATGATGTTTTACCTTCCTTTTCTCCTATTTTCCTTTATTTTCATAAATAAATGTGCCGAAAATGCCTTTTTCCTTTTAATTTATTTGGCTTAGCCTTTGCCAATTTTCCTTATCCAAAACACGCATCTAGTGATTCCCACTAGGATATATTTTCCCAACATTCAGTTTCGAATAAGTGTCGCTTAACTCAGGTCTTATTTTGCATTTATTAACTTTTATTAGATGAAATTTTCACTAAGGCCGTTACAGAAACCTCCCCCTCGAGGAACACCTTCCTCGATGTTAAACCACACCATGGCCTCAACAAAACGACAGCAAAGCAAACATACTAACTATGGAGATTTATAACTTAGCTCGTTGTAGTATTTCAATAAAAGACTTTCTTAAAAGAAAAACATTATCACAACATGAAAATATAACAACCATCATAATATGACACCCATACCACTTATTGGTGCTTTACAACTTAGCTCGTGTTGGTATTTACATCCATATACATATACGTGCATATAACAAAACATCAAGACATATGCTAAACATATACCAACATCAAACTAAAACTCCTTTGCCTCAATTGGAAAAAAAATGAAGGATACAAGGCTCGCATCTCAACCGCCATCTCCCATGTAGCTTCTTTAGGCCCAAATTGCTTCCACTACACTTTTACTTGCTCTATGTCTCTATTCCTAAGCATGAGATGTTTTCGACGAAATATGCACTGAAGCTCTAGTTGGAATTCTCCTTCTTGCTCCACCTGTAATACAAACCAATCAATAACATGATCAACATCCTTTATATACTTCCTAAGAAATGAAATATGGAAAACATCATGGAATTTCACTGTTGGAGGTAGTGCAAGCCGATATGCCACAGGTCCAATCCTCTCAAGGATCTCAAAAGTCGCGCAATACCCTAGTGCCAACTTGGGACATGAACCAATCTTGAAAAAGTTTTTCTTGGGTTTGATGAGAAAATACAGATGCTCCCCAACCTGAAAATCCTTGAACAACATGTTCCTATCTGCATAGCTCTTCTGCCTATCCTGCAACCTTCATTTCCTACTCCATGTATTTCATCATATTTGGTCAAATAAGTACCATATTCACTGGATCACTCCATTTGATAGGAGTATTACAACTCTGCCCACACAATTCCACAAAATGACTCATCCTCAATGGCTTCTCATAACCATTTTTGTATGTAAACTCAACCAAAAGAAGATATACCTCCCATTTCCTCTGTTGGTGCATCATGGACATCCTTAGCATATCCTCCAAAATCTTATTAACCTCTCTGTTTGTGGATGATAAGTTGTACAGAAGGAAAACTCTGTATCCAAGCCTGCAAATAACTCCTTCCAAAACTTAAAATTGAACTTTTCATCCCTATCTCACACAATCTTCTTTGGAACAACATATAGTCTCACTATCTCTCTGATGAACACCGGTGCTACATCACTGGCTAAATGTGTAGTCTTCACTAGAATGAAGTGAGCTACCTTGCTCAACATGTCAACCACGACCATAGTATAATCACGTTTCTTCACTGTCCATGGAAGACCTGTAACGAAATCCATGGAAATGAACTCCCCTTTCCATTTCAGAATTGAAATAGGATGTGGTAAACCACCTGGATGATCACATTCCACCTTTACTTGTTGACAATCTAAGAATATAACCACAAACATTGCGACTTCCTTCTTCAGATTCAACGAATAGTAAAACTTCTTTATCACTCTCAACATCTTGTGATATCATGGATGACCCAAGTATGGCTTGATGTGAAACTCTCTCAAGATAATATTCTTGAGCTCCCTACAATTCGACACATAGATACTATCCTTGAGTCTCAGCAAACCATCTATCGTGAGATGATATCTTGCATCCTGATCACTTGTACCTATACTCTGTTGTAACCTGTGCATGATATCCATGTATTTGTCAGCTTGCTTCCCTTCCTGGAAGATCTTATCATGTAACTTTGTCCCATAAGAGTTCATAGCTGCTATATGATTTATGTGTACGTTCCTACTAAGAGCATCTACAACCCAGTTCTCCTTCCTTTTTATAGATTTGATCTCGAAGTCGAACTCGCTAAGGGTAGCCAAACATCTAGCTTGCCTGGAATTTATATTTGGCTAGCCATACAAATACCTCAACCCTCTGCGATCTCTCATCAACACAAACTGTCTACCCAGAAGATAATCTCTCCACATCTTCAATGCATGTATGATCAATTCCAACTCAAGATCATGCATTGGGTAGTTTTTCTCATGCTCATTCAGGTTTCGTGACTCATAGAACACTACCTATCCTTCTTTCAGGAGAACTCCACCAATTCCTCTCTTGCAAGCATCTGTACACACTATAAACGCCTTGTCCGAATACACAATCTTGAGCACTGGTGCATATGTCAACAACTACTTAAGATGATGAAAACTAGCCTCACAATCCTCTATCCATTCAAACTCCTTACCTTTCCTCTACAATGATGTGATAGGATATGCAATGTGTTAGAAGTTCATGATGAACCTCCTCTAGTAACATGCCAATCCCATAAATGATCTTACCGCATCTACATTCTTAGGAGCAGCTGCCCACTCCATGATGGCCCTCATATTTTTTGTATCTACTAGAATGCCTTCCTTGGAGAGAACATGTACCAAGTAGTGTACCTCAGTGTGGAAGAAGTTGCACTTGCCAAGCTTAGCATACAATTGATGCTTTCTTAGCCACCTCAACATTGCTGCTAAATTTTTCAGCATGCTTCTTCCTCATTTTTAGAATATACCAGTATGTCGTCAATGAATACAATAACAAACTTGTCCAGATATGGATACAACACACTGTTCATCAAACTCATAAATGTAGCTGGAACATTAGTCAAACTGAATGGAATAAGAACAAAATCATAATGTCCATACCTGGTCCTGAATGCAGTCTTGAAGATATCCTCTTCCTTTATGCATACCTGATGGTATCCCGATCTCAAGTCAATCTTAGAGAACACTGCTGCTCCCTTTACCTAATCAAAAAAATCATCAATGCTTGGAAAAGGGTATTTATTCTCAATTGTTACTTTTTTCAACTACGTGTAATCAATGCACAATCTAAGAGTAGCATCTTTCTTCTTTATGAAAAACACTAGTGCACCCCAAGGTGACACACTTGGCCTAATGTATCCCTTGTCAAGCATCTCCTTTAACTACAAATTCAACTCTACCAACTTAGGTGTGCTCATCCTGTAAGGTGCTTTTGATGCTGGAGCCAACCCTAGTAGTAACTCAATAAAGAAATCTACCTCCCTATGAGGTGGCAACTCTGTAATGTCCTCGGTGAATACAACCTGAAACTACAACAAAACTTAGTACGTACTAAACACGTCTGCATTCTCAACCTCCTTACCCTTTTCACTATAAATTTGCACTACAAACATCACGCAACATTTTCTGCGACTACGCTTAGCTTGCATAGCAGTAACCATCGTCACTGATGTAGGCTTCCTCATTCCTTGCAAAGTCCTTTTTTCCCCATTATCATCCACACACTTAATGGAATTGTCAAAGAAATCCACTTTGGTTCTGTGAAGGTATCGCCAATCCATACCTAAAAGCATACTATACAATCCCAATGGAAATACATTCAAATGTGTTGTTGTAGGCATATCATTTAAATCAAGTGCACAAGATTTTACCCAATGAAGGCCAATCGATTATGGCGTTCACTTTCTCTTAATCCATCTTTAAGCCTTCCTTTGAAATAAAAAAACCTAAGTACAATAACTATGTTTTCATGAAACTACATTTATTTAAATTGATTAACAATTTCTCTTGTTGTAACTTCTTCAAAACCATATTAAGATGTCTTGGGTTATCTTCTTTTGATTGACTGTAAATTAAGATATCATCATGATAAATTATAACAAATTTTCCGATGAATTATTTCAAGACTTCATTCATTAACCTCATAAAGGTATTGAGAGCATTGGTAAGTCCAAAGGGCATTATCAACCATTCATATAAGCCATTATTAATTTTGAATGTTGTTTTCCAGTCATCGCCTTCTTTGATTCTAATATGATGATATCCACTTTTTAAATCTATTTTAGAAAAATATGTAGCACCACTTAGACAATCTATAAGATCATCAATATGATGTAATGGAAACCTATACTTGATTGTGATTTTGTTGATATCTCGCGAATGTATACACATTCTCCATCTTCCATCCTTCTTTGGAGTTAACATTGTTTGAACAACACACGGACTTAAGCTTTCTCAGATGAGACCCTTATCCAACAATTCCTGCACTTGATTTTTAATCTCTTCATTCTCCTTTGGATTCATTCTGTAGGATTTGTTTTTGGAAGACTGACACTTGGAATGAGATCAATATGATGGTTGATACTTTTAATGGGAGGAAACTTATCAGCCAAGTCATCCACTAAAATATCAATGATTTCACTAAGCATATTTTTTATTTCTTCTTAAAGATCATTTAGATTTGTGTTTGTGAGGACTACCTTTGGCTTACCAATCAAAGAAAAATTTATCTCCTTATGCTTGATTTCTTGAAGGAATTCCTTTCCACTAAGTAACATTATCTTGGATGGGTCTTCTTCTTGTGCTTTTTCATTCTTCAAATAAAAGTACATGCTTTTCTCCATCTTTTTCAAAAGTATAGGTGTTTCTCCTTCCATTGTGTATTTCTTTCCTATCATATTGCCATGGTCTTCCAAGTAAAATAGAACATGCATCCATAGGCATAACATCACAAAGAATTTTATTTTTTTAGCATCTTGTTTCAATCTCCACTTCACGTTGTTCATTAACTAATATATGATGTCCCTTTGAAACCATGAAACTTTGTAGGGAGTAGGATGTTTATTTTTCCTTAAATTCAATATTTCTACCATTTCTATGGATACTAGATTATGAATAATCCCACTATCAATAATGACTTTACAACATTTTCCTCCTAATTTACAGACAACTTTCAACAATATTTTTCATTTTTGTAGGTTCCTTTACTTCATTAGGAGACTTTAACAAAGTTATTTTCATGATTAAGTATTAACCATTTTTAGGTGCATTTTCATGTGTAGAGGATTGTACACTTTTGGTATCAATTCGCTCCATGTGTGTGCTACCATGAATAGAAAATATTTTTGGAAATTTATTAGATTTACGGCCAACTTTGTTACATGTATACCATCTTACCACAAAAGATCTACCTCTACCTCTTTGATATGGTCTTCATCTCTGAAATTTGTTCTTGACGATGATTCTACCTGATGTGAATTGTTGCCTTTTTCTTTTTGAATGGAAAATATTCCACTTGAATATCCTCTACTTGATTGTCCTCTATTTAATGGTCCTCTCCTTGATTGCCCTCTGCTCCTTACTATACTTTGTCCTCTTCCTCTATGACTTTGATTCCTTTCTAGTTTTTCTTCTATCTTAAGAGCTATTTGGTAAGCTTTTTTAATAGTTTTCAAGGATAAAATATCCAATTTATCTTGTATGTCAAATCTTAGGCCATTAATATATCTAGCTAACTTTTCATCATCTGCTTCCACATGACCAAACCTTATACTTAATCTATAAAATTCTTATGTATATTCTTTTACAGACATGAATTTCTACTTAAGATTTTGCATATGTCAAAAACTATTTCACTGATAATGTCGAGGAAAAAATTTACGTTTGAGCTTGGCTACCATCTAATACCAATTAGTTACCTTCCCTTTATTTTTATTTCTGCATTAGGCTTGCATGTTATCCTAGCACATTGCAACATGTCCTTTTAATCTAGTTACTGTGAACTTAACTTTCTTCTCTTCAGCTACATTTTCATAGTCGAAATATTTATCCATGACGCTAATCCAGTCGATCAATTCTTCAGGATTTAAATTTCCTTCGTAAATAGGCACATCCAATCTTGGCTTGGTACTTATTCTCGCGATCATCTTGACCATTTTCTCTTTTGGAGTTTCTTCCTCAACTTCTTCTTCTGAACTTTCTTTTGCTTCACTGATATCACCAATGTCAACATCTCTTCTATGTGTTGTCTCCAATGCATGCAATCTTGTTCGAATATGTCTTACCTCGCTGAGTAAGA
Organism: Pinus taeda; assembly: GCA_000404065.3. NCBI lineage: Eukaryota > Viridiplantae > Streptophyta > Pinopsida > Pinales > Pinaceae > Pinus > Pinus taeda. Next base: position 136,258 of record APFE030724219.1, read on the forward strand.
CTTCATTAGCCGCTGGTCTTCCTCAAATACTTTAGGCCTTAGTGAACTCTTATGACACTACTCTTATGACACTATTACATGAAGATAAAACCCTTGGTGACGTATGTTAGATTTATTATACGTACACAATAGATCCTAATTTTCAAATACTCAACAGCAATTGAATGGAGAAAGCTCCAACCTTCAGAGCTCACCCACAAGCTCTCTTCACGGCTTCTCACACTGTTATCTTCATGCCAAAAAAAATTACAAATCGTGCCTTGAACATATATGCCTCCTGCGTCACGGTCGACATCTTACTCCATTGCTTTAACGCAAGTTTTAATAAACACCAGCTTTTGTTAATAATTACAACCCAACATAAGGTGGTCAATATGTAGAATGCAATGGGCATGGGATAAAACACTTATCACAACTTTATCTGCAGAAAAAGGGAGACTCATATAGTCATCAAAGAAGATCGAGGTCACAAAACAGAAGTCGCCGTAGAATTAGACAACCAAAAAGTCAACACTAAAGAAAACCAAACCATACTTCGTGATTTCGGTTGTAGACTCACTCATATGTTGAGAAAAAGAATTGGAGCATAGAAATGACATTGGCGAGAGTACCAGGGATATGAAAAGATATGGGGCTCAAAATAAGAAAAATATCACTTTACATATGACACTTGGATACCACCATGGAAGACGGGTATTGGATACCACCTTGGAAGAAAACCATCAATGAAGGAGTGGCATTGAGGTTCGTGATACTTGCTATTGCAAAAAGATGGAAATTAAAAAGCGCTATGATGCCGCGTAGTATTGGGTGGAAGCCATCACTGGAACGCATAAGGCATAATTCTTATTTGCAACAACGTCCGTTATGAGTTGCAAAGATAGCTTCGACTCTTCGAGAGAACGTAGGAGGAAGGTCGGCTCTTAGATATCCATCTCATTATTTAATTATAGATATGAAAATGACATGGTAATAATATGTATCTAGTTGGTTCGAAAAGTTTCGACAAATAATTAATTATGTGATTTAAACAATAAATAATACGGTAATGAATAGGTGTCGGATTTAATCACCATTTAAATATTAATATGAAAATCAATTTTAATAAAAGATTCCCTGACGTTATTTATAAATAAAAGTTAATAATGAATTTATAACAATTTAGGGAAGAGTGTAGAATCTTGTTTCAGTTATTAATATAAATATGAGATGATAAGACTTTATATTTTAGATTATTTATAAATAATAGAGAAATTAATTAAGATTGATCGTAAGATTTAGGAAATAGGATTAGAAAAAATAATTTATATTTTTCTTATAAATAATAGGGGCGATAGGATTTTTTCGATTTAGTTATATATTAAGATAGTAATATATTGATATTAACATATATTAATAATATTAAGATATTAAATCATGGTAAGATTTAATCTCTATCTAATTATGAAAATGAAAAGTGGGTAATATTTATTTATTTAATTATTATTTGAATGATAGAAAAAGATTAATTTTTTTTTTTAACTGTATGGTAGTTTATATTTGTTTTGTATTCGTGTTATTTCTATTTGATTGTATATAAAAAAGGTATAAAAATTATTTTAAAAGGCATTAAAATTAAAAATAAAAAATAATTTAAAAATATTAGAAATTAAATAGTTATTAAATAATTAAATATTTACTTATTTATTACTATAAAATATTATATAAGTATTTTTTAATTTATAATAAAATAAATTTTTATTTTTGTACTTCTTATATTGCCTATTCAAATGTGGGGTTATTTTTACTAATTGAAATGCGTGTTAGGAATTTAAGAAACTGGGGCAAAATAGTTTACAAATGACTTTTCACATTTAATACAAGGAAGCAGGTAAATATGTGAGAGGTATTCATCTTGAATTTGATTTACATAGGTACTTCAAAGATAATCATGGAATATTTTGTGTAGTTAATCCACTATTATGACACATGGTAGTGGGAGAAGTTTATAGCTTGATCCCAAGGTGGAGAGTAGCATGATAATATTGTAATGATAGATGTTATTCCTACTATTTATAATATATTAGACAAACACTCCTCATGGGCCCTTTGAAGAGTTTTCTGAATTACCATTTCTAGGAGGCACTCGTTTAAAGGAAGTGTGGTCCAATATGTGTTCTACAATTGATTTATTCCCGCATGTAGGCTTGATCGTGGTATTCAGTTGGAAACTAAACAACACCTGGCACACCACCTCTAGATTTCTATGGGATCTACTCAGGAGTTTAATGTTTGATATCATTATTATCTCTCTAACTCTAAATAATCCTTCATTAGCAAACTTACTTTTCTTTGTTTTTTTCTTCAGTCCTAGGATAATGGTTTTTTGGTTATTTCCCCTCCCTTCGTGTATTAATTTTGAGCGGTATCTTGCTTCAATTCCGCTTCTGATCCCATTTCATGCGGTTTTTGTCACGGGCCTCACATGTCACTCTCTTCCTGATTCATTGAAGGTTTGGTTTTCTCCATATTTTTCCAACTCACTGCCCTGCCACCTCTCCTGATTTTTCTTCTGATATGCCTCTATTTTTTCCCTATAGCCCTTCTCAGCCTCATTCTAGGCTTCGAGATATCCCTCGCTCATTGTATTTTCCCCTCATTGTTTTTCACATTTTATGACTAGGAACTGGCCCTCTTCCAATCAGCGAGGAGGACGAATAGGTCATCCTGCCTCCTCTGCAACCTATGATACATCTCCTCCCTCTACCAGCCAAACCCGTGCTAAAAAAGTCATTAGTTGTGCGATGGCTAGATACATGGATATCATTTTTGGACCAGTTTCGAGGGTGATTCATAATGTTGAAGACCACATCATATAGTCTAAAAGTTTCATTTTTGGTGCGCAGTTCGATCACGACACTAAGAAATGGAAATCTGAAGTAGGAAATTCTATCGGAGCTCACTATTCCTCCTACCTGCAAACTATTAACCCAATTGACATATGAAAACTCTTATGGGAAAGGTGCATACAAAATGTGTCAATACACGACAAGAAATTATGATCTGCATGGCTGAATTAATGGACAAATTGGAGAGTTTAAACAAGAATTTTCTATTCATTCCAAGAAATCGACAAACTATGATTTTTTTTTCTTAGACAATGACAGTGAGCCACAACCGTTGATCTAGTGGATTCTCCTATAAGATAATAATCAAGCAAGGCAGATGTTTAATTTTTTTTTTCATTTTCATCGTCATGATTGTTATCTTTTTTTAAATTGTTTACTATTTTTGTACAATTTGAGAGACAATCTAATAGCTTATAAGATATACAACAATAAAATTTTAAACTTATATTACTAGTGTTGTTTCCTAAATGAAAAATCAATGACTTACAATACTTATCTATCCTTCACTCATTCCAGATCATCAATGCAGGCTTTTAAATCATCTGGGTCTTTATTTGTTCAAAGACCTGATAAGACTCTTCCGGTTTCTGTCTTTCGAAGTTTTGGTAAGGACCAGCTCTTCCTTAAATAAAGGTTAATCACCTATCCCTGTGTTTTTGCGTTGAAGGTTTCATTCAATGCAGCGATTGCATTTCCTGTGACTGTTTGGTTTTGGGTTACGATGGGCCTTGCGACAAACATGGGCCTTATTTTATATCTTTGCCTGCAGGCTGGACGAAATGCCATGGAGGGACCGAGCATGAAGGCATTGTGACGAGGTTTCTCCAATTTGCCTCTGCTTAATTGGTTTCGGCGGAGGAGCCTGGATCGTCAACCTTGTTGGGTTGATTTGATCATACAGTAACCTTTGTTTGACAGATTGACTGTTCTCGGATGATTTATAGTGTGCTGATGGCCCTTCCGTGTCAATAATAATCTCATTGCTTCAATCTAAGTGTATGTTACAAACTGCAATAATTGAGCTGTGAAGATTCTTTTATTGTTGATATTGCACACGTTCACCTTCATTGGAAAAATGGGTGTGACGGATTGAAAAAATGTATGGAGAAGAGTCTATTAAGAAATCACTAGTGGCAAGGAAAAACCCACCCAGTGGCGTCTTCTGTATGTCCGGTCCTGTGGCCCATGTCGATGACGATAAAGAGCAGGAATTTTGTGTAATTGGTGGAGAGAGGGTTTATCGGAATGGAGATTTTTACTTGGGATCATGTCTTGAGAATTCACCAGATGGGTGTGGGAAGTACTTGTGGGCAGATGGCTGCATGTATGAAGGGGAGTGGTGTAAAGGGCAGAACACAGGAAAGGGCAAGGTTTCGTGGCCGTCGGGAGCAACCTATGAAGGGGATTTTAAAGCCGGGTTTATGCATGGATTTGGCATATACACTGGGGTGGATGGTTCAACTTACAAGGGCCAATGGGAGATGAATGAAAAACATGGGCGTGGACGGAAATACTATGCAAATGGGGATTTCTATGAAGGATTCTGGTCGCATGGTGTTCAGGAAGGGGAGGGCCGGTATATTTGGGAAAATGGTAATGAATACGTGGGTGAATGGAAAGCGGGTCTTATGTGTGGGAAAGGCACCTTGACATGGGCTAATGGGAATAAGTACGAGGGACAGTGGCTAGATGGGTTTGAACATGGGGAAGGTATATATACATGGGCAGATGGTAGTTGTTATGTTGGAACCTGGAACAAGGATCGTAAGGATGGGAATGGTACATTTTATCCCAAGTCGAACGCCTCCTCATCTTCAAGCTGGGATAGTAGTGAAGTTTCTAATGATCCCGATGGTAAGGTTTCTCCAGAGGAGAAGAGTTCGTCTTTGTTTGCTAGTAAGTCATATGAGAATTCATCTTACATATTGACTTGCAAAACAATTGCACAGAATCAGCCATCTAGAAACACAGTAAAGAAGCCCTCTTATGAATCACGCAATAATGATTCTGCAGATTTTTTGAAAAATCAGAAGTTTTTTGACAACATATGCATCTGGGATTCAGATGATCATGCGGTCAACATTACGCGTGATGGGGCTGATTTGGTTCATAAAAGAGGCAGTGCAACAATTATAGATAACATTGCGCTTTCTGCTGTGGAAAGACAGTTTGACAAAATTTTAATTAATGAGATGGACAAAAAAGACGCCGCTTCAAAGCCAGTCAGGAGAAGACAGAAGTGGCATCCGAAGGAGGCGAAGAGACCCGGAGAGACTATTCTCAAAGGGCACAGAAATTATGACTTGATGCTAAACTTACAACTGGGAATCAGGTTGAGTTATTTTCTGGCTTACTCATCCATCTCAGGTTGAAAAATATCAAACTACTTATATCTTGATGCGAGCTGTTACTGTTTTTAAGATCTTCTAATGGTCTTTGACTAAAGATATGACAACCTTTCGTGCCAGATGTTTTCATAGTGCAATTTAGTGCTAGGTAATGTCTGCGCAGAGTTTCTCTAAATAAACTAAATTGACTATTAGATAAGTTTCAGAGCATTGAGTTGCTAACTCAATTCTCTCTTATAATGTTGAATATCTTCACGTCTCTTTCTCTGCGTCCAGCAACATAATATCTCTTATATTAAAGCTAGTAGCAAGTTTTTTATTAATATAAAACCAATTTTATATGGGTAAAATATAATTGGTATACATTTTAGTTTTATTATATAATTTAATTATTATATATAAGTGGTAAATATTTTATTTATTATATTTATAATTTAATTATTAAAGGATATATATATATTTTTATTTGCAATTTGAAATTATAAAGGTATAAAGAGAGGCTGATAGGAATATTAAATTGGAATTGTTGAATTTTTATAGAAGAGTTAATTGGTTTATCGTAAATTTTCTTGGACTGGATCATTGTGCAATCTTTTCTTTAGATGTTTTGTTTATATCTATATTACAAAGAACACATTGAATGTCTTCTTTCATTTCAGAGTAAGTTAATTACTTAAAATCAAGAGGTTAAATTAATTATCCAAAATCAAGAAACCTTTATAGATGGCCAAGCATATACAAAGCTTGCTAGTGACGAAGGCAATAACCACAACCACCATGACTATCCTGTAGAAAGTCAAAACATAATATTAGAAAACATTTTGATATGTTGTTATTAAAAAGTTAATTCCATTAGAAACCATGATATTATTATTATATTTTGTAAAGAATAATATACATATATAGAATGATACTACATTGAAAGCCATAATTGTATAGTGCGATTAGAATTAAACCAATACTTATTGTATTTCTATGTGATTTTTAATAAAATAGAATTAAATTTGTGATGTATAATTAATTTTATTTAAAAATTAGTAATAATAATTATAATAATAATAATATAATTAAAATAATAATTATTAATAATATAATTGAAATGATAAAATATAAAGATTCATAGGAATGACCAAAACAACCCAATTTGCAAATTGACAATTGGACATCGACATCTTAATAGTAAAGGCATTTTAAGAATAAGCATAACTTTGAAAGAAAGTTGAAGTTGATTTGATCATGTCAAACCTTGTTTTTACCTATGCAAAAAGTTGTCGAATAGTTTTGGACATATGTAAAAAGTTGTTGAGGAGAGGTTGAGATTGAAAATATATAATCATTATGGGGCGTATGTGGTGGGTGAGAAAGTAAAGGTTGAAGTTGAATTAATTTTTCACGATTATAATTATGATATTATGTGATAAAAGATTAAGAAATATAAAATGCCATAGTAAAAGTTTATAAAAGAACGTTGTATCTCTGTGCATATATTGTTCTGTATCTACATACCTATTTGAAAATGGAAAAACACCCACTTTAAACTCAAATTATACTCCTCTATTAACTGGAAATACTTTATCAATATGAAATCATATACCATATACCTGCCATAACTATATCCACTTTATTAATGTGGATCCATGCGCTGGATGACACTTGTGGATCGAGCATTTAAATAATATTTTTGAATTTTTAATATTTAAAAATGGTATAGTTACTCTGCATCAAAAGATACCTTTAATGGTAGAGAAGGGAAGCTGCCTCGCTTTTATAATTTCTAACTTCAAAAAACAGGAAGATGCCTTTACTTTTATAATTTCGAAAAACAATGTGATAGAATTGAATAAAATAGCATAGACTGAAATGACAAAATTGTAATAAAATATAATATAATAGACTGGAATGAATAAAATTAAAATATAATATTGAACAATGAAAGTATTAGTTTCATTAGAGAATGTTCCTTGTTGTCTTCAGCTGTACCATCCACTAGGAATTTAATTTCTTCTTGGAGCATGTTCCTTGTAACATCATTGCAAACTTCCAATGACCTTACAAAGAATCACTTACAAAGACTCTAGTAAACTGATCTACATTTTGATGTGGAAATTTACTTATATTGAATACATCTTGAGTGGGATCTTATCCCCTGCAAATGAGAATGATGCCATCAAGATGCTTCAGATTGTCTTCACATCCTTTAGGCTTGAACCAACATCTTTTGAAGAAAAATTCAACTACCAAGTGTTCAATGTTCTTATCTTTTAACTGCTGAGAAGTGCCTGCAAATATGGGATTTGGTTGACTTTGTTTCCACTTGTCCTTTGGCGCTGAAGCTACTGATTATGCTCTGAAATCTTGGGGTATGATTTGATATTTATCTCTTGCCTATCTCATTGTCGATTCGAATACCAAGATATGCTCAACTTCCTTTGAGTGTTATGTGTTCTTTAACCCTGTACTTGCTAAAGTTTCCAAACATAACACAAAATACTCAATGAGTATGGCACTGGACCCTGCTAAGTTTGAAGATTAGATGAAATCTGTACCTTATGGATATCATTATCTGACAGCCTCACATCCCAAAAACCCTGCATAAAAAAATATAGAATATCTTGTATTCAGATGGGTATGAGTGAGATATCCAAACTATTTATATATTATCAGTACGTTTAGATTATTGTGATGGGAAGCTATAAATCATTTTTGGTAAAGTTTTTAGATTATTCAAAACATAGTGTGCACAATAATACTATTTGCACCTCTTACACAGCCCAGAGTAGTTGTTAGAAATATTATATCAGTAGTTGTTAGAAATATTATATCTGCAGAGTATAATCATTCATCTGGCTAATTTCACACATGAAACACTATCTCTCAGCCTAATTTACTCATCCACTGGGAAGTGTGCCTAAAGATTTCAAACAGTCTGGACTCTGCAAAACGTGAAAAATAATATAATATTTCGAACAGTATGGACTCTGCAAAACGTGAAAAATAATATAATATTATTTTTCTTTGACTTATTTTCAACTTCTTGTTCAATTATTTCCCCGAAATAACTGAGAGTTCCACAAGTGGAATGTAAATATATTCTCGTAACTGGTTGAGGTCAATGAACAAAATGAAGCTTACATAGTGGAAATTATTGAATCCAAGATCTCAATAATATAAGGAACCTGTAACAAAAGAAAATACAACCTCCAGATCAATTGCAAGTCCAAGAAACATGCAAATAAAACCTTAGTAGAAAAGAATATTATTACATAACAAATAACAAAATCGTTTAATCACATACCATTATCATCCAAGCTACATCTTATAAAATCCTGTGAATTCTGTTAAATTCTTTCTTAACTCAAGTGACCTGAAAATACTTTTTCAAAACCATAAATGACTTAGGTATTGTCACTTTACCTTTCCACCAATTGCCACTGGTTGCATATTGAAGATTGAATGGATCCATAGCCTCCTGTAGTTGCTTCACTTCCATTTTAATTTTTTGTCGTTGTTGCAAGGAAAAATATAATTAAAATGTAAAGTTTATCACTAAAATGAAATTTAGTTTAGTAAATTTAGTTATTTTTTATATCTTTATGTTGATTGTAGATTCTGATATCCAGTAAAGACGGAAAAAGAACCAACTACAATTCACATAAACTTAGATATTGTTTCGCTTCCAGTTTAGTTTTTCCTTGCAAAGCTATACTAAAATAGCATCATAAATGATGGAAAGACCCAGAATTGGAATGAAAATTCACTTCATCTGAAATTGGAATGAAAATTCACCTCATCTTGATCAACTTTAAATGATAGAAAGACCCAGATTTGGAATGAAAATTCACCTCATCTTGATCAACTTTTGTTCTTGGCAGCAAATCATAATGTTCATCAGGTCCTCCATAGTATAAAGAAGATGCCAGGGAGCAATGTTCTGGGTCTGCATCTAGTTGCTTTTTGACATGGTCTGTTAAATGAAGTTGGCCTTTTTTTAATTTACCTCCTTTCATCCCTATAACATGATATAACATGATGATCACTAATGTGACCATCTAAGATTCTTAAAAGATGATAATTACATTTAAAAAAATTAAAATAATTATTTTCAACTTTTCTAATCTTTTGATAACTAAATTCATATATGATTTGAAATTCTCAATAATGTTTTAAAACTAAACAACTTTTCATTCTTTTTAAGGGATTGTATGTCAGCCATCCATGTAACTATCCATCGTACAAAATCTGACCCCACTGAGAGCGAGATGAGAAAAAATGTCCTAAATACAATGTCAACTTGGTAGGAATTCATATACATCCAAAACAAAGTCCAGCTCAACTCTTATTGAGATACGGATCGTTGGGAAGATAAAACTATACTATTCGTTTTGAATAGTTCAAGCATAGGACCCACTCCAGAAATAGCTTGTGTAGAGATTTGGACTGCCACTAAACAATCTGAAGAAAAAATAAATGATGGTACCTTTTACATGGTTCTGTTGGTGTTCTTGACCATGGTGTTGCTTCTTTTGCGATCCCAAAATTTCAGCCTTATTTGAATCCATTGTACTCTGAAACTGCGTGGGAAACACTGTAACATCAGTATCCAAAGCAAAATCTGTGACCAAGAACACAACAAACAATAACAACTTATCTCTGTATCAGAAAACACATGAATATCGTTGTCTGTTTAGACAGCGTAGTGTTGAAGGAGGAAAAAAAATAAATTAAGGCAGGCTGAGGCTTTATAGATTACTAAAGCCCTGAGGATCCGTAAGACCTTAATGGAATAATCGATCTTGACATAATGGAAATTTACATGAAAAAATATTGAACTGTACAAATAAATCCTAACCCATACAGGCAACAGGGGAAAAAATGAATAGTTTCCAAATCTTTCAAAAACAATTTTGGATATAGGTTGGCTGCTATGTTGCTGTATTGTCAGCACACAATGGTAGCCAATAGCTGTTATTCTTCATATAAATCCGAAAGGAGTCACCCATGGAACTATATAAACTCGTATATTCGATAATTAGTTCACAATTGTATATATATTTTTCTTGCCTCGCAGGAAAATGTAACTTTTTCATCAACTAAATGAATCTATCACCTTTCAACAATACAAATTCTCATGAGGCTCTCTCAAATCCATGCCCTTTGGGATCAAAGCACTGATTTTCTGAAAGCTAATGCTGGCATCTTGGTCAACTTAGCTATGCTAGGTCTTAGACCAAGATTCCAGCATTTAACTTTTGGATAACTAAGTGGAGGACCAAAACAAAACCATTGGATAGTTCAGACAGAATTCAAAACTTAGAGATACTAAGGATCATAATTTGGTAGAAATAAACCATAACATACACTAATGAATTGTGACAATTATCCCCATTACGTGTTCACATTTTATGGTGTTTAGATTGAACATTTAGTGCAATAAGAAAAAATAAATAAATAGTAGTGTATAATTAATTGTTGGGTATTACCTCCTGATGAAGACCAAGTCCTGATCTTACCAGCACCAGCTAGCTGTGTGTGGACTTATCCCAACCTAATACACAAAAGACAAGTTCCACAATATCTCTTTCAAATCTCTGCCCTTTGTCAAACCCACAGCACGAACATCCTAGGCATGTTGAGGAAAATTTCCCTTAAGCAAATATATGGGATAATTCCAATGTCATTTTAAAAATTGTACAAGACCTGTAAGCAATTTATCGATGTCGTTGAATGCATTTTCAGAGGAAGCTTTCATAAAACCTCACCAAGCATTGCCTTCATTCATCAAAGACAAGAAGCGTTCCTATTTTTGGTACTATCTGAAACATACATTTCTGCAATGTTCAAGACACAATCCCACCTTCATCAGAAGTTTCATTTATACCCTCTTAAGATTGTAATTCTGTCAATGAAAATGCAATTTGACTAAGAAAGACTATCAGATAGACACTCAAATACACAAAACCAACCGTGAACTAAATATGCTCTTTTCTTAACATCAAATCAAATACATGGAAAGCAGAAGCATGGAAAAGGAGGTTTCCAAATACCATTTCTGTGTGTATTACTTCCTTCCTGATGCCAGCTGTTGCCTCCTGACATAATTCATTTCCTTAGATTGAGACCGTTGATTGCTTTGACGTGTTAAATTTGTTTCTTTCTCCCATTCATTTTTTTCCCAGCTTTGATCTCTTCCCCTTTGATATTTAGATGTATCTCTGCCATCCCCGTAGCGATCCCTATTCCAATCTACTTCCCTATCATCAAGGCATATCCTCTCAGGAGCTCCAACCCACTGACTATTTAATCCTCTCTCTTGATTCTTTGTGGCACTTGACCTACCTCTTTCATGTTTCACCTCACCATATCCACGGTCCGGTCTTGCATCTTCTTCATAGGTACTTTCTTTATCCCTTCTGCCAGTTGACCTGCCCCTTTCATAATTCACAACACCATATCCATGGTCCAATCTTGCATTTCTTCGTAGATACCTTCTCTATGCCTTCTGTCAGTTGACCTACCCCTTTCATGTTTCACATCAACATATCCATTGTCCAATTCTGCATCTTCTTCATAGTCATTCATTTGCCTATTTTGACCTTCCCTGACCCATCTACCAATGCTTCCATCTATTCGCACTGTAGAGTGATTCCCTTCCATAACACCAGTGGGAAGCATTCCCATTCCGTTATTTGCTAGCCCTTGGCTCAAAAAAGGAGGTCGGGTATCTGCCTTTAATGGCACCACAATAGGGACAATACCAACAAACATCTGCACTTATTGTAACAACAAAAATCTGTGAGTAAAAGCTGCTTGCATAGTCTCATTAATAAGAAATATTTTCACTCTGATTCAACCGTTCCCACTGACCTAAAATCTTGAGCATCCAAGACGCCTTCGGTTTGATCCATTAAGTATTCTCAGACATTCAAGATTTGGGGTTTCCAGTTTGACACACCCATCTATGTTGAGAAATTCAAGATGTACAAGACTTGAAAGCTCTGGCAATGTCCTCAATTTGAAGCAAAATTTCGGGTTCAGATACTTTAACGACCTTCGATTTGCCATTCCCTGCGGAAAGTGTATCAATTTAGAACAGCCTTTGAAGTTGACATATTCAAGTGTGGATATTTATCCCAAAATGTCAATTGGGATGGACAGATTAATGCAGTATTTCAACGCTAGATATTGGAGACACAATAATTCAGAAAAGGAATTAGGAAGTTTAGTCAGATTAATTCAACGCGATATATCTAAATGCCTTATGTTTTTAAGTTCCCAAAAATGAATGGGAAATGATTGTGGAAATCCGGAAAACGATGTCATGGCTCACTGGTGGGAGCTAGAGATATTTCTACAGAAACTCATATAATTTTCAACATCAAACGGCTCGCGACTGCTCAACGCACTTGAAGATGCGGCGCCGCTTGCATTAATATTCAACTCCTACAACTCACGAGGAAGCTGCGATATACATTATTTGTTAATGATTAGCTCCTGTAATCTAAAGTAGAACAAAAGACTACTTGATATCTAAATTGATTACCTCTTCACAACAGAGGAACAACAATCCATTTTTCCGCTGAAAATACAGAACCAAAATCAATGGTAAGCAATTTCAGTGATCTAAACATTCCCACTAATTCAAGAAATCTGTTCTCAGGGAGAGTGTCTGCGGAAGACCACCCCAATTCCAACGATAAGCCAATCAAATTTTAATTGCCTAGCTCTCTTTCGAGTTCTGTAATTGATGAGAAAAGCTCTTGAAATCTCATTCCATTGACTTTCAGGTCTTAAGCAAACCTACAACCATAAACAAAATCAAACCACCTTTGAGAGAGGGAACCTGGAGAATCTTAGATCGAGTGTAGAGTTGAGAGGGGGACTTGGTGAATGTTGTACCTGCAACCACATCAAAACCCAATTTTAGTGTCGTGTTCCATGAGGAGGATAGGCCCTGGAGAAAAAATAGGGTATGAATAAATTATAAATTTTACCTGAGAAATTGCTGCCACTCTCTGCCATCTTATCCCCTATCATTCGGTGCAGGGTTATTACCAGAATTGAGCCGAACTCTAAAAAAAACATTGCATTCCGAAATCAGGGATCTTACCTTGCTATGGTCGGGTTCTGCGTGACGAGGTACAACGAACCGGTGTAAGAATAGTGTTACCTGGCAGAGGTAAGTGTTAAATTTATAATTTCACTGCCCGCATGGACCAGCAGTGAACGGTGTGTCAAAACCACCCCGATGCAAACCAGAACCCGGCCGCCTGAAACTTATCGCGCGAACTTTCCGAGGAAGGAATATCCCGGTGATAGGCTTCGACGCATTTTGGTGCTGACATGTGGATCGCCATGACATTAGCACCTGACATTTATCGGATGATAACTGTCAGTCTTCTACCCCTGTCCGATATGCGTTCGATTGAAAAGCATCCTCTCCGTCGTTCGATTGCCTGGAAAGTTCTCCGCCGGTTAAGCTCTCCAAAGTACATACGGGCCTGTCTAATAAATTGAATGCAGCGTGGAGTATTAATTTGGCCATACTCCTAAGTTAATGTTATGACAACTTTTAGGTAATGTTTTTAAAGTTATTATGGCGCGTTAATGCCTTCTTCATACGGAAGTATGGGCATACAAATATAATGTAAATTTTTATTATTACATATTGTATATGAGTGTTGACCGTTTTTATTAAGCGATTCAACACACAGGGATTGTATTGAATATGCGAGTTATGTATTATCGCGGGGAGAACAAAAATATGGGGCTAGCAGCAGCCAATAAAAAAACTATGGATTGTAATTCAATGTGAAGTGTGTGAGTTGCATATGGGAGGAGGTGAAGCCTGTTCGCAGCAACGAACATAAACCAAGAAAAGTGACAAGAGTTTTTTTTTTATTTGAAATAAAAAAAATGCAGCAGCAGAGTAAAGTTTTTGGAGTTGTCATGTAATGTATGAAGTAAAAAAATTGCACAGCAGTGCAGGAGTAGAAGGAGAAATGAATGAAGAAAACCAGTGGATAGTTTTGTTTGAAAACCATGAATTGTTTCACACAGTAGTGAAAAGGTAAATCTGTAAATCCCTGTAAGTTTTGTTTTCACACAGCAGTGAATGTAAATGAAATATTTACACACAGTGGTGTAAAATTTCATAGGAGGCAGAGTAATTTTTGTTGAAATGTTTTGGTGAATCCCTCTGAGTAAAAGAGGATGAATATGTAAGTGTTTTTGTTTAATGAATAGAAATCATTTTATGGTGGTGGAATACTCTGTCCTGTGTAATTGTTTTAAAAAGACTTCTCTGTGCAAAAAGATCCTGGAGCAAGGAAACAGAGCATTGCCTCTGTGTTTTATTTTTCTGGTTTTGGTATTTACCCACTGCAAACAAAAATACCCAACAGTAAGCCGACTAAGGAGAGTGGCCAAAGAGGGTTTCTGTTATGTTGGTTGCAGGTTGCAGAGACCGGATGTGCAGAGAGGCTGGGTTGAAATGAAACGGTAAGGCGTGCTTCCGCTGCGCCATCACTTTCCAAAGATGAATTTTCCAGTGGCCTGGAGGGATGCAGAGGAGGTGTTCGCGTTGGGAACCCTTTCGAGATCAGTTATCAGTGTGGTGATCGGTAACAACCTTCCACTGTAATATTCTCCACCGCCTGAAATCATCTAGTGGTAGGAAATCGTCTAAGATCTACGGTTCACAAGTCGTGCACTTGGACTTGGGATTGTGCTGCACCCAAGTGCTGTCCTGGAACTCCGCCGTAAAATGGGTAACAACTGACTGTAAAATCGGCTGCAGAAACCACTCGAGGAGTTATGCCCGTTCCCGTTCGTGAACAGAACCGCAACTGGTAACCGCAGAAGACCGCCAGGGGTTATGCCCGCCCGACGCCAGATGTCGGTATGAGGACGAAAAGGACCCGACGCCGCGTGTCAGCGGAAGAACGAAAGGGACGACGAAGGTCCCTTTCAAAAGAAAAGCATATCGGCCTAAATATAAAAACTTATAACATTATATTATAGAAATCTTTAAAAAAAAAAATACAACATCTAATTAACTAACTAATTAAAAATCAAAAAATTATTTTCAAAATAATATAAAATACAAAAAACTTAATTTATTACTATAAAACTTTGACTCGTCAAAACATTCACCAAGCTAACGTTTTAATAATAACATAAAAAATATAACTTATATTTATAGAAAATCTATACGTAAAAAATATAAAAAAATACAAATGAACTTAACTAACTAATTAAAAAAATAAAAAAAATTTATTTCAAAAATAATATAAAGATATTAAATTTAATTTATTAATAAAATTTTCACTTATAAAAAGATGACCAAGCTAACGTTAAATAAATATAAAATCAAAAGCTAACGCTAAATAAATAAAAAAACAAAAAAAAAAAGCTGATTCCCATACTCCTCACCCAAGGTAAGTATATAAAACTGCAGAGGTGGTAAGACAAAATATGCTTCATATAACATGAAACAAAGAGAAGCAACTCAACCTTTGAAAGTTAGGTGAAATAAAATGGAAAAGAAACACAAGCTTAATTTTATTGTATAATGTAAATGAAGCTGGAAGAAAGCCGAAATAAATCAACTAACATATGATTTATTGATCAAGACAATTCAAAAAAAAAGATGCCTATGACATTATCATCTGTAAGAAAATCAAGAGAAGAAATACTTCTTCTCTACAAGCAAAGAAAAATTGGAGCAAGAAGGCTCGGGTGAAGAAATTGGAAAGAAAGGAGTTCCCTTTAACACAGAGTATTCATGTTAAAAAACAATGAAACATGAATGAGAAGGCTTAACGTACACTTCCCGCTAGGACTCACCTAATGAAGACATGGAAAAAAAGAGTGGATAATATACGTAGTGGGAGTAGACCCTCTATCTCTCTTCATTATTATAAGAGAATGACTTAAAGAGAATCTAAAAAAGTGAGATGAAAGCTCCAAGAAGGAATAAATAGAGAGGTGTATATGACTTATTGGAGGTATGGTTGAGTCCCTTTAGAGTACAAATATGAAATTGTTTCTTTTTATATCAAGATTATAGGGGAAAGGAGAGTGCAACTTGCACAAAAGTATTTTATTTTTTGAGGATATGAGGAGTCGCAACATAAGCATGAAGTGATAAGGAATCCAAAGTTTTAAAATCAAATCCATAGGATCCATCTCTAAGAAGAAGCAAAGAGGTCGGAGAGAAGATGAAATAATTGGCTTAGGGGGAGCTTATTTAGCAAAAGTAGTAGACAACAATATTTATTCTTAGGATAGTGATTGCTTAGGAAATTAAAGTTTTAAATCTTGGATGAAATATCCTTATTTTATTTGAGTTGTGCGTTAGGTTCCTATACCAATAAGTTTCATCTTTCATGATTGACAGTGGGAGGGCTAAATATGTTCATCATTGCAGACTGCAAAGGTTCCATATTTTGTATACATGCTACAAAAATTAAAAAATGAAAAGAGGGTATGCCTTAAAAGAATAATCAAAAGGCAAGAAGACCAAGTGGTCAGGAGAAAAGTGAAAATGAACCCCAAACTAAAGACCAGGAAAGTGGCCAGTCAAAATGCCACTACTAGCTTATTTGGCAGTATCATGCTCTACAAATACTGCTGCTAATCACACTTAATGGGTGGCCCAACAATCTAAACTGGACCATGCCATGGTTAAATTGCTTGCTGCAGAATAGAGAATGTTCCCTGACCAAACAGCTCAAGCTTGGCAGATGACTAGCTAGGTAGAGAAGTAAAGGTGCCCAACTGCTTAATCTGGAGCCTTGGAAGAAATAAGGGTAGGTTTTAGATAGGAGGGCAGTCAAAAGAAAAAGAGGACAATCAGGGTCTGCTAATTCAAGTGCACCTACCTTTGAAGAAAAAATGTTAGGATTACTAGGATGGGTAAGTAGTGCAAGTTTGCAGAAATGAAGGGCCATCACCAATTGGCTTATTAAATGCAAAAACTTATGCCACTCAGGGTATTGGCATCAAAGGCAAAGAGTGGAGGACAAGCATTGGAAGCATGTCTAAATTCCCCATTTTCCCGAAACTTCATTTTACTAACACGCCCAAGGACCTTGAGATCTCCTCAGGTGTCCAGTTCGACTTCATTGCATCACAAACTACTTGGTCAAGCCATGAAGTTCAAACATGAAAATAAGCCACATTTTTTGTGTAAAACATCTTTTTCATCATTTCATTATCTTCAAAATCCTAAGTTAAGTTTTACCTATTAGAACTTATCTTTACCCCTTCATTCACCTCACAAAACCATATTAATCACTAATGTACTATTTAGCTCCCTAACTTCCCCCTTTCTCTAATTCTATTAGAATCTATGGAAAATTTCCCAGAAAATATCTATAAATACCCTCCCCCTATCACTATAGCTATACAACCCTTCTTCGGGAAATATCAACCTATCTGAGGTTGGTATTAGCCCCTTTTCCTCCTAAAAACCATAGCTTCTTTAAAAAAACTATGGTTAAAACTCATAACCTAAAGTTTCTACCCCCCGCGCCCGATTTAATTAAAAACAAGTTAAATATTGGGCGGGCCCACTGTGTATTAACACACCGTCACATCTGCTTTGCCGCCCGCCACACGATCTTCCGCCCCGCCCATCCAACGGTGGGCGGTCAATCCTGCACAGAACCCGCCCGACCTTTTGCGTCCGAGGGATGGGCGGTATTGTTGCCGTACCCCCGCCATGCGTCAGCCGTCCGCGGTGTTCGCTACCCCGCCCCCCAAACCGCTTACCACCCTAGGCCCCTTCGGGGAGACCACTTACCGCCTTCCCCCCCCTGCGCTGACGTCACGCTCCCGTCAGCGTGACGTCACCCCTCCTTGCCGCCACCAAGCCTCCACGTCGCACCCGGCCACCGTGTCACCCTGTCCACCCTGCCACCGTGTCACTGCCACTTAGGCACCCACGTCAGCTGCCACATCAACTGCCACGTCACCTATCCGTACCCGGGCCCATGATGACGTTCGCATGACGTCATCACAAAAAGGCGCCAATATGCCAAAAATGCATAAAAAGGTGAGAATTAACCATTATTTCGCATTTTTTTTTACGACTTCTGGAGCTCCTCTGCATACGAAATTCAACCTACAACGGTCAAAAATCAAAAGCTACTCGCCAAAGTTGCTTCCGCCTCCATTATCAACCCAAGTACCTGCAATTCCTCAAATTCGACCGGTGCAAACGCCTCCTATGCCATTAAAACCAGGTATTTGCCGCAGGCATCCTCTATACCCACTATTCTCCTTTGCTATCCTTATTTCCTGCATAAAGAACTCATTCAAAAGCCCCACATTGTTAAATTCACCACTGAAATCTACTTAAAAAGCCACTGAAACCCCTGCGTGACAAAAATTTTGAAAAAACCCGTGCCCCTCTGTAAAATTCACCATTTCTCCAAAAAAAGCAACTAAAGGAGCCGAGCTACCGGCTAGAAAACTAAATTAACAGTTCCCTCACCCCTGCTAAAGGAATTCTCTACAAGTAACCAACTAATTAACTCAAACACACTCTGGTTCTTCAAAACAGAGTGCCCCACAGATTCATTAAGCCTGTAATAGCCTCCTTGCACTGGCAAAACTGCTCACTGCAAACAGAGATTAGTAAGCATTCCTCAGCATTCACATCAAGCTTGCAATACAGTAAGCATCCAACTAAAACCAGACAATGGCCACTCCAGCTGCTCTGGATGTAGTTCCTATAAATCCACCTAACAGAGAACTAGAAGCTATGCCACTGGTGGACAGTGATGCCCTCATTACAGACTTTGTGGCCGAGAGAAGTCACTTGCAAACATATTGCCAACTAAGAAACAGTCACTTGGACAAAAGTGACCTGTATGGCATCTGGGAATCTAATCTGCCCACCTACTTCCTGCTTTCTGTGAATATTTTCCCTGAAGTCATCCACCTCTGTGCAGAAAATTATGACCAGAAACTCAGGGCTGTGAAGTCTCCATCTGGGAGCATCCTCTTTTATATAACTCCAGATTCCATCAACCAGATG
>APFE030724221.1:0-11341 GCA_000404065.3 Pinus taeda
TCAGACTACTAACTTCTTTCTTCAAAGCCTTGTTTTCTGCTCTTAGGCTTGTGTTCAGCTGTTTCATGGTCTTTGCTTGCTTAAGAGCTGGCACTGTCCACAAATATGCATCAGACACTGATTCAGTTTGACCCATTAGACTTGTACTGCCTTTTAGCACAGCCTTTCTATAATTAGTATATCTCATTGCCCTTTCTTTAGAAAACATTTTTAATCTGAGCCACTTCTTCTTGTGTTGCTCCAGCCTGGTTCCTGATAGCTATGACATTGCCTCCTTGGCTAATAATCACCTTTTGACTCTTGTCTTTACGCTGGGCTGCATGTACTGTTTTGGTCAAAACCTCAAGTACCTCTGTACTAGGCACTTCCCGGATCGATGTTCTCTTTTCTCCCTATCTGTGCCAATAGAATCCCTACTAATGCCTTAAGTGATTTCAGTCTATTTTTCTTTCGCCGAGTTTTGATAGTTATAGGATTATTGGCTCCATTTTGTATTGGTGTTTCTTTCTCTGTAGCGGTTCCATTTGAATGATCATAATGTTCTTGTCGAAGATGTCTACTACGGAAACTTGATTGTGTGTATGCAAGGCCACCTCCAACAATCGGAGCAGTTGCTACTGCTGCAAGTGTTTTCCTTCTAGAGAGATAGAAAGAGGAGCCCTTTTTCACTGTCGGTAAAAGCTGCATTGAAGAGATGTTGGTGAAATTGACTATTTATTGTGATGCTGAAATAACTGGTCTTTATGAAGGAAAATCTCTCCAAGAGGCTTTATGAAACATGTACCAGTGTTTTCAAAAGACATTCACATTGGAAATGTAACTCTCTCCAGTTTCTTGTCCATTAGATGAGAAGGACCAGATGATCAACCTTTCCCACTGATCTTGGCTTTGAATTTACCATAAGAACCACTCCTCGCCCTGCTCACTGATTTTGATTTCGAGTAGCCCTATTTTAAATTAATTCAAAGCTGCTCCACTAAATTCTCTACAAAGAATAATAACTCCGCGGATGGCCAAAAGAGACACCAAGATCTGAACACGCCGTTGAAACTGACAACTCATCTATACATCCTCTCCAAACCAAACCCGAGACTATAAACACACATATCTAAGCTCCGTTGAGGCCTGCAACCCGCTTTTGCTTATCTCATCATTCATCCTTTCTACGGCAAACACCTTATTTGTTATCTGTTGCGTCTGTGCAGATACCGAGCTTCCTAAAATGCCGAAATTCAGAGGTGCAGACTGGTCTAGCCCAACGGTGACTCCACCAAGTGAGTCATTGGACAATTGTCGCAATGCTTCTAGCAGGGCGCACACAGCTGATGTGTTCATTAAACCTGAACTCTCAAAAAGTTGAGAATTAAGGAAAGACAAAATATTGAAGTCAC
The DNA here is from genome assembly GCA_000404065.3 of Pinus taeda. Lineage (NCBI taxonomy): Eukaryota > Viridiplantae > Streptophyta > Pinopsida > Pinales > Pinaceae > Pinus > Pinus taeda. Next base: position 1,392 of record APFE030724221.1, read on the forward strand.
TGGATACGCCACTTGTTTCTCTTGTAAGCCTTGGAACAGAAACAAATTTTTCCTATGTAGTGGCATGTGGTGAATGAGTGATGCGATCTAAGGCTGCCACTTCACTCTCCAATGATTGCTTAAGTTTGCCCGCCTCAGTCCGGTTAAACATAGAATAGAAACTGGCCACTTCAAATACACTAATTAGAGCAATTTCAAGAACCTCTGCAACCTTATTCATAGCTGACACGGGTAGCCAACCTCCATGCTGTTGTTGTGCAAGATCTAGAAGAGAAATAACTGCAGATTGCTTGTAATTTGATGGATAGTGAGTTATTATTTCTTTCACCCTCTCTTTATTGGCTTCTGTGAAATCCCATGGCGTGTTGGGATTGTTATCTGGAGAGTCCAAATGATAATTTAAGGCCGTGGAGAAATAGCGAAGCCCTGGATCGACTCTGACCCTAAGCCTCACCGCTATCACAATGAACACTTTATTCATCCCTTGCCTTACAGTGCCTGACTCTGTTTTTTCTCATAACCACAGTTCCCATATCCTTGAATCTATCTATTAATGGCATCCTAAAAGGACCTTCAGGATCTCTTGGATGTTAGTACCATGAAAGCATAATGTGCAGCTACAGCAGTTTCGTAGCGCGCTACGAAACTGCTGTGTGATTTAAAAACACAGTTTCAAATCAAAAATTCAACTCTCTTGATCTTACCTTTTTCTTTTGAAATTTTGTCAGTGATAACAGATCAGACGGTGGAGGAAGCAGCGGTGCAGGTTATTCGTGGCGGGGACCGTCAGGGCAGGCAATGTGCGATCGATGATGGGGATTAAGGCGGAGGGTTATATGGCTGCAGGTTCGTGGGTTAAGTGCCCGGGGCTTAAGGAAAAGGGTTTTTGCTGAGTTTTGTAGGAGAACAGGGCTAGCGAGGGGGGTTATGAGAGTAAAAGGAAAATGAAGGAGGAGAAGAGAACAGACTGTTGCGAGCTCCTTTTTAGCATAAACAGACGGCCAAGCTGGTATTTGGTCCTCCAAATGTTGTAGTATGTAGCAAAGCTAACAGTACACAATATATGTGTAGTATAATGAAAAATGGGTCTTTTCTTGATGCGGGGATGGTAAAATTTTTTTTTAGGAATATTATTATTTTATCAAAACAAAAAAAAATTAATAGAAGTGTTTGAATAGTGTTTTTATTCTGAAAATAGATTTAGTATTATCAAAAACCTATGGACATATTGAAATTGGACAACTATAAGATGGATTTTTAAAAACTTCCACCAAATTCAATCGAAATCATACTAGAATTTTCATGGATTTCTAAGTTAAATTGTTTTTGTTAATTGTGCATATACAGAGTCTCATCCATCATTCAAGGTTTGAAGAGCATCAATTACTTCCACAAATGGTGATGTCCACCCCCTAGATACTTAAGGGGTATGAATATGTTATATGGGGAGATACTGATGAATCTCATCATTGAGTAATTATATGAGCCTAAATTGGTTTTAATTCACCTCCTAGCTTAGTCAAACCAACTATTCTCACAACTTATTGCATAATTTTGATTATATTTTGCGTATGGGTTGAGTTAGAGTTGGATATTTTGCTTTATGGTCTAATGTGCATGTAATGCAGGAATAAAGGATAAAATCAAGGAAAATGCAGGGATAAAAGGTAAAAGTAAGGAACTATGATAAAAGACTTGGTAAAAACTCAAACGGACAACGGAGAGGAATTACAGGAGGTAAATCCTCCTCATTTACTGCCCATCCATTCGAATATCCCTCCATCAGCTAAAATTACACACAACCAAATTAGGAGTACTAAAAGACAGCGAAGCAAGTGGAAGTACAAGTAGCCTCCCTACTAGAAGGCAGCTGAGCTAGTGAAAGTGAAAGGACAAGTCACAATTGAGTTGGGAGTTGTACCTCTCTAATTTTGAGGGAAGTCGTTGAGACTTCAAATGTATTAATAGAGAGGCTCAGGACCTCAGTTTTTTTAGCCAACCAGTCAATAGCTAGTCAGTCACCAGTCAATCAGTTAGCAAGTATTCAGACATTTTGTCTAGTTTCAGACTTGTAACATTTTTTGATTGATAATGAAGTTGAGTTTTGATTTGAGCCAACACTGAGTTAACTCAGAGGGCTGAAGCTCTTGGGTTAGGGCCCAACCCTAGCAACCAAAGCTCCTCTTTATTGTATTGTATTCTAGCATAGATTCCTGCTTTTTGTTCATTTACTGAAGCAACTCATTTCCATTACAGCAGTATCATAGATGCATGGTTTGATTGTTCATTTAGTTAAATAGATGTATTTTCATTACAGTGGTTCAGCACAAATTTATGGCTTTCATGTTCATGTACTTAAGCAACTTTCTGTTTTCTGTTCATTTGCTTCAATAGTTGCAATCTCAATACAATTAGTGTAGAACAGATTAGCTGTGTGCCAATTTGCTTTATTTATACTTTCAATTAGGCTGATAGCAAAGAAAAGATCCACAAGGTTTCTCACAGGGGTCTGGACCTCACCTCCTCCCTCTAGGACCATGATGTGAGAAGAAACCCTGCAGCAAGCCCAAAAACACAGGGTTTTGGTTTTCACAGGGAGTTTGTCGTTTAATGCAGTCACATGGTTTGTCATATCGTTACTTGGTTCATTTTAGATTGTTGTGTCCCTTTAATGGTCATCTGCCCCTTCACTCTCTTTCTGTCATCAAACCTCACTCACATTCCCATATCATTCTCCTTCAACACAAAATGCCTGTGCAAAAGTTGTTAAATTCATGTTTAAACAGTTTTCACCGGTAAATCGCTTTACACAGCAGAACTGACCAATCACCACTCAAAGTCCTTTTTGTGTTTGACTTTTCACCCTTTAAATCCCCACCGTCGATCTGCCTTGTCAGATCTAATGGTTATCACACACCCACTCACCAACTAGCTAGGTCAACTCTCCATCATAGATCTGCCTTGCCAGATCCAATGGCCATCACTCGATATCATGTGGATTTCCGTTTGACTGTTATCCGACTGAGGTCACGCAATATGGGCGGTTTCCCCGTGCTACATGTCGACCAGGGAGGCTAATTGAGTGAAATTCTACAAAACTGCTTATAGATTTGAGGGCGCACGATATACTGCTTACCGCCCTCTAAACCCGCTCCCCCATTTCTGCACGTGCTTGTGAGCTCTCCCTTCTCCATTGTTGATCTGTCTCCTGATTTGAAGATTATCGCTTCACCCATCGCGGACTGGCTTGGCCGATCTTTGCTGTCCATTTGCCGACTTCCTCTGTGATATAATCTTAGTCGTCCAACCTGTTAGTTAACCCTGTTCACCCATCTACCTATGTACCCTCCAACGACCTAATCTCAGTCGTTCATTCGCCTTCCACCCACCTGATCCAACAATCCTCATGCACTGTTGCTCATTACGTCCTCTTTTCACCATTTTGATTTCCAACCATTCTTCCACTTAGAGACAAACCTAGCTTAGCTTCCATTGTTTAACTCTTAGTCTATGTTTCGATGTTTTTACTTCTACAACTTGGGTAATTAGCATTACATAATTTCTTTCTTCATTTCTGCAGTAGAATAACTGTCCCCTAGACTAGATTTGCTCTCCTTCCATCAAAATCAAGCTTCTTCTGACCCTATAGAACTTTGGCTTGGAACCCTGGGGTCTCTTGCCAAATGAGCAGTGACAACAAGCAATACCTTCACTTCTACTTGTGTATATAGAACAGTCACCTCCAAGTTTGTACGAACCCCGTGTTGATAAATAAAGCTGGTAGCCCTGGGAGTTGCAACATTCTTGCTACAATACCTAGGCTCATCAGATACCCAACGTTATTGTCATCTTCCTAAATTTAGTGGCATGCACATGTACAATCTACCCCTATTTCTACCTAAAGTAATACCACCAAATCCATTGGTCTTCTACATCTCGAAAGGGTAAAACTATGACTTTATGAGAGTTTCCAAATCCCCCCACTTATTCACTAGGGGATCTCCTTGGAGCCTTAGGATTTCCATGTGGCTTTGCCAATAGTTCATGGAATGACCTTGTAATTTCAACCAAGAAATAATGCAAGTATAAAGGAAAAGGCATGTGATTGTATATTGTTGTTTTCTATTTCATCATTTTATTTATTATATGCATAAATAGTGAATGGATAATTAAAAAATCTAGAATCTAAATTAATTTGTCCTTCATAGTATAGATTTCAAATTATTTTTATTAGATCCATTAGAACAAACTATCTAGTTGAATATCCAAAACAATTTATGGATCAAATATAGTACCTACATTGACATGAAACTTGAATGAAAAAGTGAGAGTAAATTTAATTGAAAAGGCATGCAATCATTTAATCCTTTAAAGATGAAAACTATATATGTATATATATAACTCATAATATTTATAAAATTACTAGTGTTCTACAAATTTTATACATTTGTATATATGTTTGTTTCGTGTTATTTAATATTTTCAAAACATGTTGTCTTTAGTGCAAATTTTTGGAAGCTTTTCTAGTGGGTTTTTCCTATCTAAATTATTGTAGGAATTTATTGAAATCACAAGTTTGATGTGCCCTAAGGTTTTTTAGGGTGTTAAATCCATATATACAATCAAAAAACCAATTTATATAACAAAAATCAAAATTACACCTCAAATTTTCTGCCAGATTTCAACACTAGAAAATCCAAAAAATCACACTAAAAAAAGCTCACTTTTAAAAATATTTGAACCTACAACATAAATATATTTATCTACTTAAAAATGTTTTCAATTTCATTTTCTATCCTACATCTTAAATAACATTATGTTTCACCTAATTCCAATTTACATTTTACTCCTTATTCTTAAAGAATTCCTAAATTTGTTATAATTTAGAAATACAATAATGTCATACAATTAAATGTGATTTTTAATTAAATAAATTAAAATAAACAAAATGAAAAGATTTAGAAAAAAAGATATCAACCGAAATGAAAACCAATAACAAAAAGTTGTTTAGCAAATAATAGAATGTGCACGTAGCAAAAATCAGTTTTAAGCTGAAGTTGTGTAGATGGTGCAAGATTCATTTTATGAGAACATTGAATATACTCAAGTGAATATACTCCAGTGGCGTTTTATTGAAAAGTTATATATATATATGTTATACAATATTTTATAGTTTTTTCTCTAGTTTGATTGTGTTGGTCTATCTCTATTTTTTTTAATTTTGGATTGTGATTTTTAAAGAATTTAGAGAAAGTTCGATAGAGGTTATTGTTGGAGTTATTTTATTTTTGACAATGGAGTTATTTTATTTTTTCTTGTCAAAGTTCAGAAGGTATCATTATATGGGAATAAAAATTGTAGTGGGAAGATTATTGTATCTTCAGTTGTTGAGTTTTATTATCAATTATAGGTTTGGAGGGGTTGTCGAGGAAATTTATCTAGATTGGCAGACTGTTGCCTCCCAATATTGAAGACTTTGTCATGGTGTTTTGTTTTTTTTCCTACATATTTCTAATCGGGCACTGTGTGACCTTTGAGGTTCTCATACATTTCAAGCTCTGCAATTAGGGGCCAACATTTATTTGGGTTCCCACTACTATGTTGCAATTAGAATTATTAGATGGGAGAGGCAGCCTATCCAACATCCATGCAACACTAACATAGTCAGGTGGGAGAGATAATCAAGTCCAAGACAAAAACCAAGCAAAAAAATTGTTGAAACCTTCCATGATTTCACCTCAACAAAAATCCGTAATGCGTTGAGAAATCTTGAGAATCTAGTTGCGAGAGGTAAACACTATTTTGATAAATGAAAAGAACCGTACATTAACATAAAGAATTATTTTGATTTTCTCTGTGGAAGAAAATCAGCATGAAATTGTGGAGTTTAGTCTCCCTGGTATAAGCTAATCGTTATTTTTCTTTTTCTTCAAATTCTGGTAAGATTTGAATGCACCTTTTTACTCTTGTTAATATGATCCTCTACTTCAAGTTTGAAGATAATCTTGTAAATATTTTGGTTTTTCCATCCTTCTACTAACATTTATATTTGAGGATTTTGCAGATATCCTTATATATATGCTAGTTTTTGGGAAGTTTTGGTATTTTTCATTCTAAATGGGGGCAAAAGATCTCATTTCCATGGGGAATATAGTCTCGACATCAGCGTCTATATGTCATATGCTCTCCCATATACTATCTGCCCATGATGTATTTGATAACTGTCCCATGATGTATATCTTCCGGATACTATCAGCCTATGATGGATATCTTGCATACACTATCTGCCCCATTGATATATATGTTTCATCTTAAAATACACCGAAAAATATATATATATATATATAAATTTTATAAAATTTCATTAGTGCTATATTAAAATATTTCGTCAACCGACATCGTGAATTTCCATTCACAATATGCATAAACTTTATACATTGATAATTAAGTATTTTACGTAAAATTAAACTTTGGAAAAATATGCCATATTTATTTTATGTGCACAAGGAAACCAACACAGTGTATATATATTCTGTATTAGTAATATGAATGGGAAGTTGAGATATAAATGAATTGTTGCCATTAAATTTAATTAGTGTAATTATTATATTGTAAAGATTGATTTGATTTGAATCAAATGCTGGAGAAATAATTATTAATTAAAAAATAAATAATTTAATAGAGTAATGTAAATAATGTATTAAATAGTTATAAAATCATTTTTTAAAGATATTTTATAAAATTTAATATAGTTATATAAATTGAATCTGTTGCATATTTAATCATCTAAGAGGGAGAAATTTAGAATACGACATTAAAATCTAATTTATATAAATATAAAAACTTGATATAATACTATTGTGATCAACATTTCAATATTTCAACATAATAAAAAGAAAAAAACAAAATTAAGTAAAATTTTATATATATATATACTACTTGAACATACAGAATTCCATAGTCTATAAATAAGTTTGTTGCAATACAATTGGGTCAAGATTCATGGCTCTATAAATATCAGGTACAAAAAAAATACAACTCATTTCAACATGATACTCAATATGATTTTGTTTTAATTTATTATTTTTATTAAAAGGAAGAATAATATATATATATATATATATATTCCAAAATACACATGTTTGCAAAAAAATTAATAATTTATTAAAATGTCTTGATTTTTCCTCCAATGTAATTTTTTTTTTTTAATGTCCAAATTTTAATAAAAATGTGGTTGATACAGTGGAATCCCTTTATGTGGAGGACTATGTAAGATCCAAAAAAAAATTCCAACATATCTGGCACGCTTGAGTGTTCTAATAAAAATGCTTGCAATAAAAAATAAACAACGAACATCAAAGGGATCTAAGAATGCAACCTCTTATTTATATTAATAATTGAAAACAAGATACATGCTCATATAAAACATACTGAAACCCCTACCAATAGCATGTACCACTGCTCAACAATGACTACTCTAAAACACTAAAGCCCACTTGTGAATCTTGGATGGATCCACCACACCAATGTCACCATGGGGTTTTCGTCCCGGGATCAACCTAGAATTGGCCACGCCAAGTTCTGAACAAAACATAATAAGATAGACAAACTCCGGATGATCCCACTATCAGGATCCTATCCCCTTTTATAGGCTTGGAAGCTTTATTTTATTGTTTTCTCTCGAAAAACGAAGGAAAATACCACGGTCAATACCATGGGAAGATTTCGTCCACTTTGACCATATTGAGAAAAGGGAATAATACAAATCCTCTTGCCTAAAGATTGCTTGCCCTTAAGCAATCCAATTCTATCCACAGTAAGAAGCATTTGTACATTGATACCAGGATCTCATACAAATGAGTGTGTTATCTAATGTTTCCATGATAAATGATCCTGAATGGATCCTCTGATACCAGGATATAAGATAATCCTCCCGTCAATCCTACCTTCAATACATCCACATGTATCTCAATGCCACCTAAGTCTTGGGACATGTGGGTTATGATACCACTTCAACCCTCCATCATCGCTTGTGTCGAAGGGCCCCTGTTGTGATATGTCCTTGCCTAAGAGTATCCTCCTAAGAATCATCCCACCAATAGAGTACTAACTCATAATCTCTCACCAGTCCATGTCGTGGGAAAGATGAATACTTGCACATGGAATAAATCTACTATGATGATGTTGCTCAATGCCCCACTCATGCTGCTCCATCCAATCACTCAACATGATCCATTTGGAGAACTCTTCCTTGCTCTCCCCAATGTATAAAGGTGTGTTGGTAGTGCTGCAAGCCTTATCTATGTACTCCTATAGAGGGTTGCTCTAGAACTCCCGACTGTATTCTTCGTACTGCCTTGTGAGGGACTTGAGACATTCCTCTACACTAGATAGTTTGGCTTTGTTGGAAAATGTAACTATGTTCAGTCTTCAATAATGTACTTGAGTCATCATGTAATGTACTTGTCAAAAGAATAAAGAAAATGATTTTTATTATTTTTATTATGACTTATTAAAGCATGGGTTTCATGCTTGGGTCACCATATTTTAGGTCAAATTCCCCATTAAGGACTTCTAAGATTTATTCAGAGTGTAAATAATTATTGTACATCTAAAAATACCCTTCTTGGGCTTTTGAATCATGTAAAAAGGTTAAGTATTGAGTCAAATATGAATTATGGAACCTCCACACCATGTTGGCCTAAGGGAAGATCCAGTCGACCTAAGACACTATTTGACCCCACAAGAAGCCTATAAAAGGAAGGACACCGAATTCATTTGGAGCATCACTTCTCATCAAGTTCAAATTCTCCCTCTACTGGGTAGAAGTGTGGAAATTTGTTTGTTGGGCAAAAGTGCAAAGTAGGAAGCTAGGAAAGTCTGTTGCCATGAAGCTGAAGTAACTGCGAGTTTGAGGAAGTCTAAGGAGTCAAGGAAAATCAAAATTTTGGTGGTGGTCTCTCTCTGTTTCATTCTCTAGATTGGGAGATCGAAGTCTTCCAAGTTGAACTGTTGTCGAAAGTTGTTAACTATTGCAAGTTGTTGCATAGTCAAAGTTGTTGGGAAGAGGTCAATCTTCTCGAGGCTAACTTGGTGTGGTGGGAAGGTTTGTTCTTGGTCTACAGTGAAGTGTCTCAAAGAATACTATTGAAAGGAATAATTACTTTGACTGAGTTTTCCCCTCGAGATGGGTTTTGCCCTAACATGTGCCTACATATTGTGTCCATTGTTTTATGTGTTATTTCTTTTGGTAATTGTTTGATGAAGTAAAGAAAGAATATATGAAGAATAGTTTAATATCGAGAAAAAAATTATTGCATTTTTTATTTTCTAACATGGTACCAAAGCTTTGGTGAAGAAAGAAGAAAAAGACAGATCCATTCATAGGAACTATTTTAGGGAAGGATTCTATTATATTCAAGGAGAATGTCTAACTCAATCAAGCGCGAGAATAAACTTGAAGGAACATCTAATTTCAGATCCTGGAAGAAGAAGAATGACCTAATCCTCGAGAAGAAAAAGGTGTTGGGCTTAGTTAAAGGAAATGTAAAGAAGCCTAAAGAAGAAGCCAGTGATGCTGGCAAAGAAAAATTCAGGGATTTAGAATTGGTGGCTATGACTCTAATGGTAGAAGGGATAAAAGAAAATATTGTCCAATTCATAGCTAACATTGATCATGCTTAGAAGATGTATGAAGCCTTGTCAAATCTTCTCACTATTAAGAACATTGGTCAAATAGCAAGTTTGAAGAATGAGCCGAGGAATATGAAGATGACTAAAGAAGATATTGTTGCAACCTTCTTTATGAATATAGCTAGACTTAGGGATGATCTTTTAGCCATTGATGAGATTATTCTGGAAAAAAAAATTGGAGATCACTGATATATTAGGATCTCTACCCTCTTGGGGAGTATTTTTTTTCAGGTCTCAACAGTTGGAAGGTAGCTCCC
>APFE030724224.1:1312-22981 GCA_000404065.3 Pinus taeda
ATCTTGAAATTGTAAAAGCTTATCCTTATCTTCTAATTTACCTGTCAAGATATTTACCTCAACTTGATGTTGCTCTTCCTTTTCAAGACATTGCTTCTTCAAAATTTCTTCTGACTTTCTTCCTTCTTCCACTTGTTGCCTTAGATTGAGTATCTCCTTTTCTTGTTCTTCATTTACATTCTGCAGCATTTGACGATCTCTAGAGGCACATTCCAGCTGGGATTTTAGGGTGATGACTTCATTGTCTTGTTTTTCAATTGCTTGATGTAGATCTTCATTATGCTTCCTTGATTCTTCAAGATTTCCCTTTAGTGAGAGGATCGTGGCTTCAAGACTTTCATAATAACTGGATCGATCTCTGAGCTCCTTGATTGTTGTGTTCTTTTCAATGACTTCATTTCTTAGAGATGTTGCTTCAACCTGCAACTTTTGATACTTTTCTTTGCATACCTTTTGATGAGCTTTTAGCCTAGTAACAGCTTCTTTGAGGGCACCACTCTTTATGTTCAGAAGTTTTTCTTGTTCACTAATTTTGTTTGTCAACCTGTTAAATTCTGCCTCTATTTGATATCTTTCTTGCTCACCCATAAGAGCAAATTCAGTAGTCTCACTATCACTTTCATCTTTCCCAAAAGGAAGGATAGCTGGAACATCAGAGGATAGCAAATTCATACCTGAATGGTCATCTTCATTCTCAACTGATTCTAAATCTGAAGCGCTTCTTATACCTAATCCCGAATCGATTCTCCCACTGTCATAGTTCCTCTGAGATGTCTTCTTCTTCTTATGAGCTTTCTTCTTAAGCTTCTTTCCCATTGTTCCACAGATCTCCTTCAAGCGATCAAGCTTCTATCAAAGGACCTGCTCTGATACCAATTGTTGGAAATAATACTGAGAGGGGGGGGGGTGAATCAGTATTATCACATTAATAAAACTTTTTCAGTTCCAAACTCTGATTCATATATGCTACTTCCACAACTTCTTATGATTAAGTTAATTGATCTTCAATGAGTGCATTAGAACATTATCAAACCATATTATCAGTTAACAGATGCAGTAACATAGAATAGATCATCAAATATAAGGCACACACATGAACACCATGATATAATGTGGAAACCCAATGCGGGAGAAAACCACCTGCTGCAAGTCATCTCAATATTCTTCTTAATAAGAAAATCCTTTTACAATATTTGTACTGATGCAGTATTATACCAGTACGGGAGCTACAACCCCCTTTGCTCTTGTACTAGTCGATCCATTTACTAGTACGTAGGCTGCTACCTGCTACAATGCTCCAAATATTCCCCTTTTCTTTTGTACTAGCTTAAGTACTAGTACGTAGGCGCCGGCCTACAATCTTCTCTCCTCCAGGTACCACGTTTCATAAATTTTCATACTAGACCCAATAACCACATTGAAGCTCATAATCAAACAACCTTTTGAATCATCCAATCACTGGATCAATACATATACAATGAGAGTCATCAATCAGATCTAGTCCATCAGATCACATGAAGATGAGTCATTAAGAACATAATCAATCACTTCTCAGACTGTTGTTATCAGATCATAATACCAGAAACTAGACCCAGAACACAACAAGGATAAACATGGACATCTAATTTGATTTCAAGAGAAGTACGGAGCTTCACCCATGTAATGCTTGCGTACAAGTACGCACTGTTCTTCTGTGTTGCCACTGACCTCCGCACCTGTGCCTTCGGTGGCGCTTCTGTGGCGTCTCCTGTGGCGCCTCTGCACTACGCCTTCTATGGAGCCTCCGCACTGCGCCTTCTGTGGCGCCCCTGTGGCGTCTCCGCACTGCGCCTTTTGTGGCGCCTCCGCACTGCGCCTTCTGTGGCGTCTTCTGTGGCGTCTCTGCACTGCGCCTTCTGTGGCGCCTTCGCTCTGCACCTTCTGTGGCGCCTCCGCACTACACCTTCTGTGGTGCCTCTATGGCGTCTCCGCACTATGCCTTCTGTGGCGCCTCCGCACGGTGCCTTCTGTGGCGTCTTCTATGGTGCTTATGTGGCGTCTCCGCACTGCGCCTTCTGTGGCGCCTTCGCACTGCGCCTTCTGTGGCATCTCCGCACTGCGCCTTCTGTGGCGCCTCTATATCATCTCCGCACTGCGCCTTCTGTGGCGCCTCCGCACTTCCGCAGCTGCAGCACTCGAGATATCACCCTTCACAGATTCGCTTTCCACTTCACTTTCATATAGATCGAGCTTTTGAAACAATAACCCAATATTTCAGATCTTAAGATATTCAACCCAAAAGCATACACAAGCCAAATGATCTCCTTTGCTTTATATAGGCAAGCTCTTCCTCAAATCATGGACCAATACCATGGGCCAAAACCATAATAACACAATACCGTCGGCTAAATACCAAGGGTTAAACATAAGGAACCCCACGTGTGCGTGCTTTACTGCCTTGAAGTGTGTGCACTGGGGTTACGCACCTCAGCAGCTGCGCCTTCTGTGGCGCCTCCGCACCGCACCTTCGGTGGCGCCTCTGTGGCGTCTCCTATGGCACCTCCACACTGCACCTTCTGTGGCGCCTCGCACCCTCTGCAGCTGCGCCTTCTATGGCGTCACGTACCTCCGCAGCTGCGCCTTCTGTGGCGCCACGTACCTCTTATTTTCTTCAATATTTGATAGCTGATCATCAATCTCTGCTGCTGACTTGAAGTACTGTGATCTATCACCTGAATGGGTTGCCATCAAGGACAACACTTTAGCCATAATGCCAACAAGAAATCCATCTTACTCATCTGCCATGTTTCCTGAAGCCTCTAGACATTGTATTTCCTTTCTTTCCTATTTATTAGGATACCCTGATGACCTATCTGTTGATGAGACTATCCTTGGTTTCCTATCCATTTTTAATAAAGATCAACCACCAACATTCATGTATAATTACAGTGAATTCTTGGTTGATAATATACATGAACAATTCATGAACTTCATTGTGCAGGGAGTGTTCAATTAAAGCTCTGTAATTTTCCACATGTTTCTTTTTCAGTAGGGTGATCTGTTACCTATCAAACTCAACAAGCAGGGTGATATGTTACCTATCAAACTCAGAAAGTAGGATGAACAAGGAGTCAATCAATCAATGAATCACTAGACAGAAATAGTCAGAACAACTTCTACCATCTCCTCATTTGTAGAATTTGTAGATGCATTCATACATCCAGTGGCACAGCTCCTTAATAGTCAGACAGGGCCCGAGATTGGGGATGAAATTAAAAGGATTCTACACTTATGTGAAGAAACCAAAATTAGTGACTGGTATCTATACCAGAACTATACTGTGATAAGAGTATATGGTTGTGATCTTGCACCATACAAGCTGCCCAAATATGTTCCTATGAGAATATTTTCTCTAGAATATATTAGGTAGATGATTCACATGGATGAGCTACATTTCATGTTAGGTAAAAGAATGTCTCAATTCAACATTAAAGCATAGATTGGGTCATTTATTTGCAACACCAGATCAATTGGTGTTGAGACATATATATTATTGACGAAGATGAATTTTCAGCCCAGTTTCACCTGGTCCTATGATCCTTTTGGCATCATTTCTACTTTGAGAGTTAGTTTCAAGATGACTCATTATAACCATACTCCAAGGCCAGAAATATAAAAAATTACGAATCAAGAAACATGTATTGATGGGATTCTTTAAGAGGCAGATAAGCAAGTTGTGTCTACCCCCACTGAACAGACTCATTGCAAGCAATAGGAAAGGATGAGAGAGGAAAATTCATCTACTCAAGATGTTCTGAAAGGATTCAGTTTTCAGCAAAAGAATCCTAAGGTTAGCTTGCTCACATCAGCAGAAGAGACTCCACCAGTGATCATTGATCTTGGAGATCCAGAAGTGTCTATATCAACAGGGATTAGTAATTCAACCACTCCTCCCACAACCAGTGTTTCAACTAATCCTACAACTTCACCTTCTAGAGAGCCTCTAGAAATTATTCAATCCACAGGAACTAGCTCTTTGGATGACCAAAATATATTTTCAAGGTTCCTAGAAATTAAGAGGCAAAATGAGACTTTAAAGTCAAATGCATACAACCAGTTCTGGAAACAAACTTCAACCTCCCAACGAAGGCTTCTTTCTGATTTTGATAGTTAGAAAGGAATAATGCAAATGGCTTTCTTACAAGCCTAGATTCCATTTCCTAAATCACCTTCTGATTACGAAAAGACTTTTTTTTCATTTGACACTAGTCAAATCCATTAAATTGACCATATGGTTATGCACTAACAGACTAGTGAGATGTTGTTTTCTACTATGACAACTACAACTATGTCTCTTTCTAAACTTAGGATTGCCATATCTAATATTCAGTCCCAACTTAAGTTAGAAAAAATTTCTGCTCTAGCTAAAGACAACAGAATAAAATCATTAGAGGATTCTATGATTAAAGTGGGATATGATCCCAAAGATGTAAAAGTTGTAGAGCTACTCCTTAAGAAGAAAGATGTAGACATTGTTGCATTGAAGAAACAGTTAAAGTTGCCTTAAACAGAAGATCCTCTAACCAAGGATATGGCAGAATGTGAATAGAAAAAGGAGGATATGTTGAAACTTATCATTGAGCAAAATATACAATTGAAGAAAATGGAAGAGAAAATTGAAGATTTATTGAAGGAGAAGGAAGCGACACAACTTGTAATGGTTCTACTCACAACTGTCCTAATAGCAGTTGCAGGTACAGATCCTAGTTTGTCATCAACAACCATTTAGTCTACATCAACAACATCTGATCCAGCCAAATTATCACAAGAATTGTCAATACAAAAACAGGAAAACCAGAAATTACTACAGAAATTCCAAAATATAGAATTGCAGAAAGTACAAAATGATACATGTATCTGCAAGAAATGCAAAAGACTCACAAATTGGAACTTAAAATCCAGAAGTTAGAGAGTGATTCCTTGATGGCAAACACTTTGGCTCATGCCAAGGAAATTATTTGGAGAAAAATTAGCAAATCCATGACAGAGGTATGGCCATCCATACAGATTATTTTTGAGCAGCAAGAACTCATTACTAGATGCAGAGCAGTGATTGAAGAATAGAAAGTAGCCTTGAAGACCAAGCCGGAAGAAGCCACAAATATGATCAAGGTTTTAAAATCAAAGAGAATAGGAAAATTGGAAGAAATAAACATCTCTGATAGAACAACTACCATCCTAGAGATCAAGGAGGTATTACAAAAAGGGAATTTGATCAATCAATTAGAAACTAAATGTCAAAATCTGGATATTTCTGTCAAGAGTTTTCATTCAAAGTTTAATGTTTTAAATCAGAAAGGGTTGCCAGGATTAATAGGTTTGAATGATAAATTGATTAGATTAGATGATTATTGCAAGGAGTTATATGTTATTGTAGTAGACAAAATCAAATTTGCAGGAGTTAAGGATAGAGAACGAGGGATTTTCTATAAGCCTTGGAATTTGATTTAACCATCTTGCATGAAATTAAACATTTGTTTCTCACCAAGCCTAATTTCGAGAGATACACGGAGGTGGATGAAACATTTAGGAAGTTGGTGAATGTATAAATACGAAATGAACAAAGATGGGATCAATTGTATGAAACAATTGAGTAATTTCTCATTTTAACAATAGGAAAGCTCATCGATGTTTTCGGGTCAGATCATCAACAAATTCCCAAAGGATAGAGCCACCTCTTCATTAGTTTCCTGGTTCATATCAAATTGTTCTATTTTTGTAATTTTGTACTATTTTGGTATTCCATTCCAAACAGATTGTAGATCTTTTGCAAAATTTTGTATAATAACTCCTCCTTTGAGTTATTAGGGGTTGAACCCTTGAACAAGTTATCAAGCAGATTTGTACTAAGTTGGAGCATATTTGAAATAAAAAAAGATTATAGATTTACCTCATATGGTCTGTCTCTTAGTGATTTGTATTTCATCTTGTTTATTCATTATGTTTTCTTCATATAAATTAAGTCTTTTGCAGTTATCCGATTTAAAACTTAACTGAGTTTCAATCCCATTTTGAATCCTCTGTGAAGTTGTAATTTTAATTAAAAGAATTATTTACAGAACTGTTTGTTATTATAAGTTCTTCTTTAAATATAAATTACACCAGATCTCTGTAACAGTTTGGTTATATTTTGTTGACTAAGAAAGGATTGTTTTCTTAATTTCTTCTTATAAATGGTTAAATACTCAGTTTGAATATAAAATCAATTCTACGTCTCCATGCTCTACTTCTCTGTCCCATTAAAATAAAACTAACCATGTGAATTTAAAGAAAAACATTTTATTTTACTTAAGAATCTATCTAGGTTTAAAGCATCTGCTTATAAAATAGTTCATTGTTCATCCAATCATTTAAAACAACAAAACATTATAGGTTCTTTTGCATAACTGATTGACCTTAGGTTATCTCAAAAGACAACACCAAGGAGCAAGGTACACAATGTATTTCATGTCTCATGCCTAAAAAATTCCTTGGAATAGGAGGTGACATCGGCTATTGATTTACCCCCTTTGGATGATGAAGGGCATTTGGTATTGGTGCCAAAGACCATTTTGGAGGTGAGAGAGAGGAGGCTCAAGAAAAGGACAGTTCGAGATTTCCTGAGGAAGTAGAAAGACTTCCTAGAGGAGGATTCCACTTGGGAGGGTGAAGAGGTACTCGAGCACCCATCATTGTAGTTTATTTGGGACAAGAAACATTTAGGCAGGGAGGACTATGATGTTCCTACTTAGCAATTATACTGAGTAATTACCAGTTTTGTCAATTTTCCAATTTTGCCATCATAAAATTAGGAAGAGCGGGTTAGGAGGACCCCACTTAGAAATTTTGATTTGATGCAGCTCTTACATAAGAGAAATAAAGGAAAATAAATTTCTTGGTGGAAAGTGGGGACCACCCAAGAGGAATACACACCCCTTGGAGAAAGGTGTACTTGTGGGAAGAGAGAGTAGGAAAAGGGGTTATGTATGGGGCCCACTTGGTGAAGGAGGAGCTTAAGGATAAATAAGAGAAGAAGACTTCAATTGGGGGATTTTGGACCATTGACAAACAAACTCACCATGTATGCTTGAGTTGTTGAGCAAAGTCTACAAGTGTTATTCAGCACACGAGATTTTCGAGGGGAAATCTCGACTCATTCTTCGATAGACTTCAAGTGACACCCTAGGGGAGCCTTTGCTACATTATGGAGTTATTCCAAAGAGAATTCTACAGGTAGAATTAATAGTATTTTGGAGTAGAATAGGCACAAGAAGGGACCACACACTCTTGAGGGGAGTGAGCTACAGAGTAGATCGATAATTTAGGACCACATTCCCTTGGGGTCTAGCAGTGTTTTTGAAGAGTATTGATGGGAGGTTGGAGTAGCTATTCTTTAGGCCAAATTTACCTTTCTTGGGCATGCACATAAGTGACTCGACTAAGACCTGCATCGTCACTCGTGGAGGCCATTCATTGTGGAGGCTTGATCCATTGTTTGGGGGCTGAGTTTGCTTGGGCACATATGAAGAATATTGGGGAGTTTGCTATGATTTTTGGAGGTCATGAGAAAAAGTATTTCTTGGTGGTTTGAATTACCCAGCTATTGGAGGAGCATGCTATAATTGGTGGTATTTTCGGAGGTTGGAACTAGGCGCAACCCTTTATAGGTCTTTGTTAGTTTGTTGAGGAGATCCTAAGGTTAATTATGCAAAAACTTTTGAGCACTCTAGAGGGGTCAGACAACCATCTCTTTCCAGCCAGTAGTCATAGATTTCTAGGGCCGGCGCAAACCTTGAAAAATAATTTCTTCCTAACATCTGAGCAACACAATTTCTCACCTAGGGTTTGCCTAGCTTGCTTTAGAAAGCCCAGATGTACATATTACATACAAATTTTGTACACTCCTCTTATATAATAAAATGGCTCAATTTGGCACATTTTTTTGCTAAATTTATGGGTGTCTAATTGCATGTTAATTGTGTGTTGCATCTGAATTTTTGCTTTTTTATCACTGTTAACTCCTTGTATGAATATTACATATTTACTCCTAATTAATTGGGCATCTGGAACTAAAAAACTAATAATTCATATGCAAAACAAATGAAAGATTAAATTAGCTACTTTTGTATTCTCTTAAAGAACCAATATTTTTTATTCAGATAGAAACATCCACAATCAACTCTACGACACCATTAATATTTGGACTACAATAAAAAATTCCGAATGGGATTTGTGGCCAATGTTTAGTTTGGATACTAAAATTCATCATTATCATACCACAAGAAAACTATTGTCAGAATGTTCATTTCAAATCCCCTCTAAGGGATGTAGAAACCAAATTGAGCAAAATCTTTCTCATAATTGTTATGCCATGCTCTTGGTACATGAATATTCTTTAGCACAACCATTGAAAAGATATGATTGTGGCATTGCCTCAAGAAAACAATTATCATTTCAATCGAATATTGCTATAGTAATTAAAACTATTAAATTATTTAGTCCCCTTACTTGGATATTAAGATAAATCCAAATATTTATCAAGTTCAAGTTAGTATTGTTTCCACATTTGCAAGTCATTGTCTTTAACCATATTTTCAAAGAAACATACATACAAATCATTCAATATAAACTCAAGTTAGTACAATCTAAGGCTCTTTAGTAGGTTCAAACATTCAACTCCATATATGGTCCATGTGTATGCTAATTTTGATGAATATGCATAACTAAAATTAATTCATTAAACACATGTAGCAGTGTGGTGACTATCTTAAAATGCCTTGTGATTTAGTTATCAATACACTCACTGGTTGAGCTCTGGTTCAAAAATTTTCATGTTATTAACAAGAAATGTAGCTATGAAAAAGAAATAAAACTTTCATCAATTGCAATTTGGCTTTTAATAAAGCATGCAACTATTTTAGTATTTATAAAAATGTTTTGTTAATTTTAGGTGTGTTATATGCTTAGAGGAATTTATTTCAATTTTCACAGTTAGCTCAATATCTTTTCCAAATTAGCAATCACATCAAAATTAAAGTAAATTTTCGATAGAACATAAACATAGATTGCAGAAGACAAGCCAAGACAAGAGGACACAAGATGTGGCGCTAGCTAGGGACAAACCCCAATGTGAGGAATCCCTTGATCAATTCTTCTTATATGTTCTTCAATAGTTCAGCAGAAAGAGAGAGAGAGAGAGAGAGAGAGTACATTTACAATAGAAGTCAACACTTTGACTTATCTAAATAAGATCATATATCATATCTAAGAAGATGATACATGAGATGGTTGAACTTAGTTGAAGACATGCTACTTCAATTGATTCTCCAAAGTGACTTCTTCACCTATCATAATGTTGCATCTCATGATCATGATGCACCTCAACGTGTTTCACCCATCACTATTATGTTGGACCTCATGACCATGCTGCACACATCATACTGTTGCACCTTAAGCTGCCACTGTTGTCCCATGTGCCATTGTTGCACCATGCTACCACAGTTGTTCCATGTGCCATTGTTGTCCCATTATTAGTGATATTGTCATTCCATGTTTGGCATATTGTTGTCCCATTTTCTATGCTCCAACAAGCACCATTTCCTAGTTGTCCCATTTGGCATGATGTACCTTGCTGCTATCCTAATGAGTTTGCAGCACTATACTATTGTTTTTGTCCCATTGTAGCCTTGCTGCACCATGTCATTGATTCCTATCCTATTGCTTTCTCCACAAAGTGACCTTGTTGTCCCATGTATCTAGCTGCAAACACAACATAAAAATGTTGCTCCAAATATGTTTGTATATTGTTGTTCATGGTTGTTATGGTTAGGGCACTAGGGTAGCCCTAAACTCCTCACACAATCCTTGAATAGTCCTCAGGAAAACTACGACACACCCTCATGAGACTCCTTCCCTAGCACATTGTTGTTCTGGGCATGTTTGAGCCCTCAACCTCTCCACATTGTCCCTATTTTGAGGTGGTGAGGATTGTGATGTACCACAGTCCCACGATGTCACCTACAACCCACTCAAAACAGGCTTCCCTTACCTTTTCGCTGCCCCAAATAGACCTGTGATCACCCTTCTTCAACACGACCTCCAAGCTCAGCTCCTCGGCCCTCTAAAAGTAGCTCGGTTAGGGCTAGGCAGACTTATGGTTAGGGTAGATTTAGGACAACGTTTACGACTTGTTTAGACATGCGGTTAGGGTTGGGCAGGCCTGCGGTTTGGGTAGATTTAGGACAACATCTAGGGCTTGTTCCTCCTATCTTTTTCTCACACTAAAACCCAAGACAAGTGGAGAGAAATCAAGAGAGAAGTGTGCATGAAATGACTCTCAAGTCATCTCCTTTTATAGTAAAACGTTGAGCACATGTGGGTGTTATTTGGTTGCTAACCGACCTTGACGAATTGTCTTATAACACAAATAAATTAATAACTCCATGAATACTTATCGGAATTGGATGATCTTTAGATCAATCCTACACCTCTCAATGAGAGGGATCCAAGAAAAATATCATCTGCCATAAATAAGATGACCCATATGGAGTTTTCCCTAGTTGCCAATTTTAGCACTCCCTCTCAACTAGGGAGAACACCATCCACTGATCCATCTGTCCAACTATACTATCTCTGCCATCAGTTCCCTACACTGCTCTGCTCTGCTGAACCATGAAGAAGAAGAATTGATCGAGAATGTCTCATACCATTTTCTACTAACCCGAAGTCAGTTCCATATGAAGAGAGTGTGTCATACCACTCTTACTAATCCTAGATCAGTTCCAAGAGAGTGATTCATATCACTCTTACTGGCCCAAAGTCAGTTTCATTGATCCAAGATCAATATCAAAAGAGAGTGTCTCAAACCACTCATACTAATCCCAGATCAGTTTCATTAATCCTAGATCAATGGAGGTCAACCTAGCATAGGGAGTATGGTAGATATAACGATGCATCCATCGATAGTACTACTATGGTCCCTAACCCCATTTCCCTGCTCATTGGCTAGATGAGAGATACTTCCCATGAGTCCTAGACTACATGGGTAGGATGCCTCAACAATAGAACCACTCATCTTGTCCCTAAGTTTCCACGAGATATCACAGGGGAAGGTTGAACCATTCACCCTATACACAATGCACCATAAGGGGAGAGTCACCCTATGGTCACTTGTTGCTCCAAGAAGTACCCCAAGCGCCCCAGAGCTCCCAGAGCTCAATGCATGCATCATGCAGGACCCTCATAATAGGGTATCTCAACGACTCCAAGTCGTTCGAGAAAGTAAAAAATTTGACCTTTCCCTAGGGCTTCGACAGAATGTACCATATCCCAGATAAGGTAGTATGTGATGTCTATATGCTAGAGAAATCATAGAATATGGGATTCCTCAACAATCGAATCCCCCTTGGTTAACATAGAAGATCATGGTGGTATCCATCATGTGTACAAACATCTCCCTGAAGAGCTTCTGCAACCAGGAAAATTCACATGAGGTCATACTCGTAGCTATGTATTTGGTCTCAGCGTTGCTCAAAGCAATCGTCTTCTGCTTCCTGCTCATCTAGGATATCAAGCAGAACCCAAAGAGAATTAGCACTCAAAGTGCTCTTGAGATCCTCCACACTGCCTACTCTGTCAGCATTCGAATAATCATGCAACATCACATTTCCAACAGTGTATCTCAATCCATGAGAGATTGTTCTCTTAACATATCTCTGAAGATTCTCGGTACCAATCCAGTGAGGCTCAACCAAATATGAGCCCAACAAGCTAACTACAAAACATATGTCTAGAGGGAAGTTCACCGAGAACATCAATGTGAATGAGTTTATGAAACTCAAAGGCATTTCTCAAATCTGGCCCGACATTACTACCACATAACTTATGAAAGTTAAGCTCCATCAAGGTAGTCACGGACTTGTAGTTTACCATTCCAAATCTGAAATCCAACTCCCTCTTACTTCTGCAAATGAGAGGGTCTGCACCTGTTAGAAAGAGGTCATCCTCAAAAGGTGCCAGTATGAGGGGTCTATCATTTGCAACCTTCAAGCAAAGGTTTGGATCAGCTTTACTCCTAGTGAACCTCAACTGCATCAGACAGCTATCAATCCTCTCATAATATGCCCGGGGTGTTTTGCTTCAAGCCATAGAGGGCTTTCTTCCACCCACATACATGAGATTCCCAATCATGAATCTCAAACCCCTCAGGTTGTTCCAAACCTGTGGACCTGCTACATGAGGGGAATGGTTCCCTTGTAATATTTTCCTTCGGTATATCTCAAACATGTACCTTCATTCTCCTTTTGAATTCAGGGATCCCTGTCACCATCTGACTCAAATCGGGTAGGGCCCCATAATAAGTAGACCTCCGGTGTTATAGATGAGATGTGAAAAATAACATGGTCCCCAATGGACCATCCTGCAACTTGATACAACTGCCAACCCTGAACTCAAAAGCATCTTTGAAAATTGCATTTTCAAACATGTACCTTTCCATCGATGAATGCCACCTTGAAACCTCTGACTTCCATTGTCTAAATGGACACCAAGTTCTTCTTGTGATCAGGTACATAAAAGAGATTATGTAAATGAATCGAGTTACCGTCATTCAATTGAGGGGTAACATTCCCTACACCCTTTCCGAGATAGGTGGCATCGACTCCAACTATAATCCCACGATTGTTTCCATCTATACCAAATTAGAGAGAGCGCCCTTCTATCTGTTGAAGTGCTTTGAAGCACTACAATCAATAATACAGATTCCCAAAGACTCTGAAAGAGAGGGACAATACAAGTTAACAATTTTTTATCTTATTAGAAACAACATTTGATTCTTCATACCTGGGGTTCCTTGCTTTCTTGAAGAGTCAATCATTTCCTTGATGACCTGCATTACCTGTCATTCCTCTAGTCATTGAAGATGTCCCTGGAATGATTGTTATCATCATCAAGTGATGTGTCTCTACCATTCGGACACTCCTTTGCATAATGGTTGAACTTATTACAAACAAGGCATTTACCTTTCCTTCCACCCTTAGATCCGGACTTCCCATTGAAGTGATATTTAGGTAGGCCATTAGAAGCTTCCACTGTGCCATCTTAATAATATTCTCTTCTTCAATTTCACCCTCAGTGACTTTGAAGAGGGATGAGGAATCCATTGATCCTTTTGTCCTTTTCCAACTATCTTTAGTGATTTCTCTTTCACTCTTGCTTGGGCTTTGTCTTCACCTCATCTCTGATACCATGTCAATTTTTAGGTATGTTCTATGCTAAGAGCAATTTATTTCAATTTTCAGAGTTAGCTCAATATCTTTTCCAGATTAGCAATCACATCAGCATTAAAGTAAATTGTAGATAGAACATAAACATAGATCGCAGAAGACAAGCCAAGACAAGAGGACACAAGATGTGGCGGTAGCGAGGGACAAACCCCAATGTGGGGAAACCCTTGATCAATTCTTCTTATATGTTCTTCAATTGTTCAGCAGAGAGAGAGAGAGAGAGAGGTAGTACATTTACAACAAAAGTCAACACTTTGACTTATCTAAATAAGAGCATAGATCATCTCTACGAAGATGATACATGAGATGCCTGAACTTGGTTGAAGACATGTTGCTTCAATTGATTCTCCAAGGTGACTTCTTCACCTATCATTGTGATGTATCTCGTCATCATGTTGCACGTCACCGTGCTGCACCCATCATCAGTATGTTGGACCTCATGACCATGTTGCACACATCATACTGATGCACCTTATGCTGCCGCTTCTGTCCCATGTGCCATTTTTGCACCATGCTACCACAGTTGTTCCATGTGCCATTTTTTGTCCCACTATTAGTGATATTTCCATTCAATGTTTGGCATACTTTTGTCCCATTTTCTATGCTCCAACAAGCACCATTGCCTAGCTATCCCATTTGGCATGATGTACCTTGTTGTTGTCCTAATGAGTTTGAAGCACTATACTATTGGTGTTGTCCCATTGTAGCCTTGATGCACTATGTCATTGATTTATGTCCTATTGCTTTCTACACCAAGTGACCTTGTTGTCCCATGTATCTAGCTGCCAACACACCATACAAATGCTGCTCCAAATATGTTTGTATATTGTTGTTCGTGGCTATTATGGTTAGGGAACTAATGCAGCCCTAAACTCCTCACATAGTCCTTGAACAGCCCTCAGGAAAATTGCAGCACACCCTCATGAGACTCCTATTCTGGGCATGTTTGAGCCCTCAACCTCTCCACATTGTCCCTATTTTGAGGTGGTTAGGATTGCGTCCTACCACAGTCCCATGCTGTCACCTACAACCCACTCAAAACAAACTTCCCTTACCTTTTCATTGCTCCAAACAATGTTGTGATCACCCTTCTTCAACTCGACCTCCAAGCTCAACTCCTTGGCCCTCTAACAACAACTCGTGTAGCCTTGAACTAGGCCTTAACACCCTCCCTGCCTTGGCCTCTTCTTGTAGCATCATACGCTGCCCTTTCTTGCACCCAAGACACCTCAATAGACCTGCGTCTAGGGCTTGAACAGACCTGCGGTTAGCGTTGGGAAGACCTACAGTTAGGGAAGATTTAGGACAGTGGCTAGGGCTTGTTTAGACCTGTGGTTAGGGCTGAGTAGACCTGCGGTTAGGGCTGATTAAGGACAACATCTAGGGATTTTTCTTCCTAGACGTTTCTCACACTAAAACCCAAGACAAGTGGAGAAAAATCAAGAGAGAAGTGTGTGTGAAATGACTCTCAAGCCGTCTCCTTTTATACTAAAACGTTGGGCACATGTGGGGGTTATTTGGTTGTTGGCCGACCTTGACGAATTGTCTTATAGCACAAATAAATTCATAACTCCATGAATACTTATCGGAATCAGATGATCTTTAGATCAATCCTACACCTCTCGATGAGAGGGATCCAAGAAAAATATCAGCTACCATAAATAAGATGACCCACATGGAGTTTGGCCCTAGTTTCCAATTTTAACATGTTTCCTATTGTTTCTTGTCACTTTATGTTACTTTTGAATATGCCAGAATTTCAAAACATTGAATGCTGAAATACAAGAAATGGATGTAAAGGGTCAGATTTGAAACAATTTTAATATGTTTCCCATTTGATGTGCCTATGATTTAAAACTTATTAGAATGTTGGTTTTTCAGAGTATCTACACAGTAATGTGGTAATCATCTTTATTGAAGGTTAATGTTTCAAATCCTCGACTTCATTCACCATCAGAACCAACAGTCGAAGGAAAAACCTGCATTCTAATAATTGTTCTCATAGGAATCTTAAATCTATGATTTAAAACTTTTCAATGGTTCCACTTCAAACTGCTTAGAAGTAGGAGTGTTTCTTGTGAATACTTGCAAAGAAGTTGTTCTTCTGAAGACTTTCAGATATAATTGAGGGGATGATATAGTTAAAGAATAAAATAATGGTCATGGAAGGAGTAAAGCTTGTGTTTTTCATTGTGTTCCAACTTGTATGTGAATAATTAGGGTATGTAAAATTTATTTGAATGGTAAGATTTGGTGGCTAGCAGTCCCCTAAATCAGGCACCACATGTGTGTAATATGGACATGTAACAGAGCTAGTTGTGCATTGGATCCAATTTTGCAAACCTGCCTCGAGCCATGCCCCTTCTTTCCATTGGAAGGCTTGGGGCATGCATACATGTTTCCCCTTTTTGTTTTTGACTCCCATATGTTCCAGCCTAATTCACTGAACATATGTCTCTCTAATTTACTCAATAGATGACGACAACATAAGAAAATGGTAGACAAAAATGCATAGTGAACAAATTCAAAAGAAATGCCTATCAGCGTAATTTGGCAGTGGATCATCACTAAGGTCAAACCCGTGATTGAAAAATCCTCTTTGAGGTTGGTTTGTAGTAGTGAGTCACCCCTAAGGCTTGTATGTAGCAGAAAATCACCTGGCTCTAAGGAAAACGAAGTCTAGTTTGAGTTGATAGTGGCAGCAAGAAGGAAATGGATTGGTGTTCTGTGTGGCGTGGAGGGTGAAATCCCATCTTTGTGACAACAAGGTTGTCTACATATTCCTGAGGCCACAGAGAACTGTTTTTGGGTGTGGGAGGTTAATACAGGCCTACCCAAGGTAAGGGATAACCCAGGATAAATCCCATGTGGCAGCATATGACCCAGGTGCCTTTCTTGAAGGTGGCTGCTAACAAACTCTTATAATCAGAGGCTACAAGAGTTAAGGATGTTGGCTAATTAGAGTATGAGCTAGCACTATCAATAAGGAAAAACAACCAGCAAGGGTTGTTATATGACAAGTGACAATGGAACTAATAGAGGATCCTAAATTTTTCAAGGTTTGCTACAATCTAGTAAGTTATGCTTTGATGTTATCTATGGAATTTGTAAGGTTGTAACTACTTACTGAATCAGTTGATTGTTTAGATTCTTCACCATACTACTCTGTATCCAATTATGAGTATTATTGTTTCATAGTTCAACAAGTGTTCAATAATAAAAAGGACAGACACACATCACACACAATGAACACGAGAAAAAATTATTAGGAGCTGCAATTATTAAGATATAAAAACAGAAGTTTTAGTGTAGAGCATAGTAACCTATCAGTTAGATTTCAAAAGATAGATACACATTATCACATCTTAAATAATGAACATGATTACGATTACAATTTGTAAAAGTACAATTACTAAAATATAAAATAACATCACAGCTAGGTTGATTTCATAATAGCATTCAATTATTGAATTTAGGCTTCTATGATCCATATCAATTTAGAGAAGAATCTTCGGCGAAAATCACATAGAGATAATTTTGTTGACGCGTTTCGAACCAACCAATGTGGTTCATTGTCAGGACAAGTTGAATGAGCAGATCTTGCTATGCATTATAAATAGATCGGGCATAATATCTAGGTAACAGCTAGAATTTGACTGAGAAACGACTAGTTAGACCAAAATATTTATTTATTTATTTATTCATTTTTTATTCAAATTAATTAATTCGGTTATTGATTTTCTTATTAAAATAAACGTAAATTGACAATTTTATAAATGTATATTAAAATAAGTGAATTAATTACTCATAAAATAATCAAGTAATTAAAAATAGATAATAGTTGACTATATTTTAAATAAATATAGGTTAATTATATTTTAAATAAAATATCAGATAAAGGGAGATTTAAATCTTAAAATAAATTAATTATAAATCAACGAGGTTATATAAATATTAGTTAAAAATAGAATATTCTATAAATAGTTAATTCTATTTTAAATATATATAAATAAATAAATAAGTTTCATATTCATTAGTCAAAGAATATCCTAATAAAAATATTTACTTAATAGTTTATTTTTTTTTTCTTCACGTTAAGACTAACCTAAGTACCCACGGGGGATTTGAACCGGTGACCTATCGCAAGGAGTGCCTTAACAGCGCACCCAATCACCGTCAATCCAAAGCCCAATGGGCTTTACTTAATAGTTTATTAAGGGTAAAAGGAATTAGTATATTAGTTTAAAAATAAATAAAAAAAAAATAAATAAGATATCTTTTAATTTAAGAATCAAAGAGCTTGCATATAAAAAAAATAAAAAAAAAAAAAATTATATTATATATATATAATTAATAATTAATTAATTGATTAAAATAATAATAATAATAATGATTAAGAACTAAAGAGCTTGACGAAAATAAAATAAATAAATAAAATAAACATGTTAATTTTAATTTAAAAAAAAAAAATAATAATAATAATAAATTGTTAATTTAAGAATCAAAGAGCTTAAAAAAAAAACACACACACTCAAGGGAGAACACGACTAGGAGGAGAGGGCTGGGACCCAACAACTACTAATCTTCCAGCCATCCTCTCTATTGAGATTGTTCGGCCTTTTTTCAATCTCAAGGGTTTCCCTAAATTTTTGGTGATGGAATTGCGACATTCTAGCAATCACACTAGCTTCTTCGATGCAGACATGGTGATTGGTTTTCTCGACATGCTCTGCTAAAACGGAAGACTTGGTTCTCATATGCCTAAGGTCCACCGCGTGCTCACTAATCCTTTGGTTAATGT
Source organism: Pinus taeda (assembly GCA_000404065.3). Classification (NCBI taxonomy): domain Eukaryota; kingdom Viridiplantae; phylum Streptophyta; class Pinopsida; order Pinales; family Pinaceae; genus Pinus; species Pinus taeda. The sequence goes on from APFE030724224.1 coordinate 19,415, forward strand.
AGCGACCAGTCACCAATTTAGGGGGTCCCACATGAACAAGGAATAATATAAACACCTTTCATGTCCTTGGGGTCGATAGGATCCTTCACAGATCTGAGGGACTTATGAATGGTGTTAAGAGGTCTAAAGGTTGTGGGGACATTGTGCTTCTTAAGAATCCTCGCAATCCTATCCATGGTCCCTTGAACATACGGAAGATGGACCCCAGGAATTCGATCCTTAGGTTCTCTTCTGGATAATGAATTCTTAGTCACTTTGAGGAAAGCCTTATGTCCCAAATGTCTGCTATAACCATTTTCAATAAAGACATTAAGGAGATGGGACTTCTCCTCCTCGAAGCTCCTTTCATCAGAGATCCTCAAGGCATGAGTCGCTAGAGTGTTGAGCACCCCCAACTTCTGGGCAGGGAAATGGTGGGAACTAGCATGAAGATACTGCTCTGTATGAGTTTTCTTACGAAACACTCAGTGGGAGAGGGAACCATCCTTATTCCTAGAGATAAATATCAAGGAACGGGAGGCAACCATCGACTTCTTGTTCCTTAGTGAACTTGATGGTCGATGATTGATTATTGAGATGATCGAAGAAGAGATCTAACTCATCTTGGCCATGAGACCAGATGACATTAGTCTCATCCAGATATCTCTTCCAAAGCTTGGGTAGGAGACGGGCTAAGTTCAGAGCCTTAGATTCAAAATCCTCCATAAAAAAATTTGCAACAACAGGAGATAGGGGCGAGCCCATGACAACTCCACAAGTTTGCTCAAAGAACTCTCCTTCAAAACTGAAAAAGGTTGAAGTGAGGTAGATCTCAACTAACCGAGCAATATCAGGATCAGTTAGATGATCGATCACTTCCAAGGCCTCATTTATAGGGATGCAAGTGTAGAGAGAGACAACATCAAAACTAACAAGAATGTCTCTAGAGTCCAGCTTGATGTCCTTGAGCTCCTTAATAAAGGAAGCTGAGTCTTTAACGAAGGACCCTGTACGACCAACTAAGGGTTTAAGCTTCAAGGCAAGGAACTTAGCAAGAAGATAGGTTGGACTACCTATGGTGTTGACAATGGGCCTAAGGGGAGCTCCTTATGAATTTTAGGGAGCCCATAGATTCTAGGGGTGATCGGATTGCTCTCAATGAGTTTATGGTGCAAGGGACTCACTGAGTTACTTGATTTAATGGCAAGGGCCACAATCTTGGAGATCTTCTTCAACGAGTTTTTGGGAAGCTTCTTATGACTTACACTGTTATGAAGATGATCTAACAATTTATTGTGGTAGTCCTCCCTGTTGAGAATAACAGCAGCCCCACTTTTTTCATCTTTCAGAACAACAATGTCTTTGTTCTGATTTAAGGATTTTCGTGCTTCAAATTCATCCCTGCTAAGGTTGCTCTTGGGAGGCCTAGACTTCCTAAGGATGACAGCACAATCCTGCCGAATAGTGGTCTTAATACTATTCGGTAAACCCCGAACCCCAAATTCTGTCACAAATAATGTCATCCACAGGGATTTTCTTAGGGGCCAAGGAAAAGTTAAGACCTTTGCTTAAAACTTTAAAAACAGGAGGGGAAAAAGAGAAACTAGATAAATTAATAACTTTATTATTAATATGAGAGGAAGGGGGAGGATTAATATCATTTATATGACTCTTCCTGGATTTAGAGTAATTGTTCAAATGTAAGTTAGGTATTTTTAACTTCTTATTATGGTTAATTATTCTCCTATTCCTATAACAATAATTACTAACTCCCTCCTTATTATTTACAATATTATTAATAATCTTATTTTTAATAGCGTTATTATCATTGTTACTAACCAAAGAATAAATCCTATTATTATTATTATAACTATTAATAACATCTCATCATTATTATTATTATTAATATTACAAATATATTATTATTATAATTTATAATATTATATTATAACCAAAATTATTAAAACCATTTCAAATATTGTTACCATTATAATTTGTAATATTATTAGCATAATCGTTATTACGAATAGAATTAAAATTAACATTATTTTTATTAAAATTCAAACTATGTTTTGCGCCATTTAATACTAAATCATTAAGCATATTAACCAAGCCACCAAAAATACCTGAAGGGTCGATGGAAGAGCCGACCTTACCTGCGCAGGAGCTGTTAGCATGATAGAGCTCGCAGGAAACCCGAACCGGCTTATGAACGACCACCCGAGTGTCAGTGTCGGCGGAGGGGACCTAGGGATCAACGACCAGAGAAACCTGTGCACTGGTCAATGGATCCAGGCTTCCGGATCCTGAAGAGGGAAGACAAGACTATGTTAGTGAAACAGTGTTATCACCCACACAACTACACGGACAAGCTGAGGTGGAAGAATCACGAGAAGAGTCGACTGCTACAAGAAATGGATGCGCGCAGGCTGCCCCATTAGAATTAGAAAGATCCACGAGCGAGTTTTCTTGTCCAATATGAAGAACCCAGCTCCACAGCGCCGTCCTTTGATCAATAGAAAGCCGACCGTAGCCAGCGGAAGAGCCTGGGTCGCTGAAAGAGGTAGATTCCAAAGCTAGTCTCTGAAATTTAGAGGCCAATCTCTGCTTCCAATGATCTTCCATGCGCAGGCATTTTAGAGCTGAACAAGCATAAACCCTTTCCCATAGGGACGCTGAAAATGTGCCAGAAAGCTCCAAATGCAAATCCAGCAGAAACCTAGAGCGTTGATCTAGGGTTTTTTGAATCCTGTTAATCTCACACCTCAATAATGCTAAGCTGGCCTTCAGGAAGACTTGATGGTTCTGAGGAGAGTGGAGATGATGGTTAATCCAAGCAAAAACATGAATAGTGGTGGAATCTCTGCACCTTTTAAGAAATGCCAGATCTGCCTTCAACTTAGAAACCTTCAAGCATGCACATTCAAAACGATGAACCTTAGTTGCAGTGGCTCCTTCGTGCAAGGATTCAATTATTGAATTTAGGCTTATGTGATCCATATCAATTTAGAGAAGAATCTTCTGCGAAAATCACATAGAGATAATGTTGTCGACGCGTTTCGAACCAACCAGTGTGGTTCATCGTCAGGACAAGTTGAATGAGCAGATCTTGCTATGCATTATAAATAGATTGGGCAGAATATCCAAGTAACTGCTAGAATTTGACTGAGAAACGGCTAGTTAGACCAAAATATTTATTTATTTATTCATTTTTTATTCAAATTAGTTAATTTGATTATTAATTTTCTTATTAAAATAAACGTAAATTGACATTTTTATAATTATATATTAAAATAAGTGAATTAATATACTCATAAAATAATCGAGTAATTAGAAATAGATAATAGTTGACTATATTTTAAATAAATATAGGTTAATTATATTTTAAATAAAATATCAGATAAAGGGAGATTTAAATAATTTAAATCAACGAGGTTATATAAATATTAGTCAGTTGTATAAGTTAAAAATAGAATATTCTATAAATAGTTAATTCTATTTTAAAATATATATAAATAAATAAATAAGTTTCATATTCATAGTCAAAGAATATCCTGATAAAAATATTTACTTAATAGTTTATTAAGG